>JBBPBR010001997.1:0-14692 GCA_037974775.1 Cicer pinnatifidum | reverse complement strand
ATTCTTGTCCAATTAGGGTTTTTAACCAATCTTGTGCATCCAATAGGTGTGTTTGTGTCATTGGATGATCAATTAGGTCATTTTCGTCCTCCCTAGGCATATTCTTGTCCAATTAGGGTTTTTAACCAATCTTGTGCATCCAATAGGTGTGTTTGTTGCAATGGATGATCAATTAGGTCATTTTCGTCATCCCTAGGCTTATTCTTGTCAAATTAGGGTTTTTAACCAATCTTGTGTATCCAATAGGTGTGTTTGTGTCATTGGTTGATCAATTAGGTCATTTTCGTCCTCCCTAGGCTAATTCTTGTCCAATTAGGGTTTTTAACCAATCTTGTGCATCCAATAGGTGTGTTTGTGTCATTGGATGATCAATTAGGTCATTTTCGTCCTCCCTAGGCATATTCTTGTCCAATTAGGTTTTTTTAACCAATCTTGTGCATCCAATAGGTGTGTTTGTGGCAATGGATGATCAATTAGGTCATTTTCGTCCTCCCTAGGCTTATTCTTGTCCAATTAGGGTTTTTAACCAATCTTGTGTATCCAATAGGTGTGTTTGTGTCATTGGATGATCAATTAGGTCATTTTCGTCCTCCCTAGGCTTATTCTTGTCCAATTAGAGTTTTTAACCAATCTTGTGCATCCAATAACTTTGTTTGTGTCATTGAATTAATATTTAGGTCAATTTCGTCCTCCCTAAGCATATTCTTCTCCAATTAGGGTTTTTAACCAATCTTGTGCATCCAATAGGTGTGTTTGTGTCATTGGATGATCAATTAGGTCATTTTCGTCCTCCCTAGGCTAATTCTTGTCCAATTAGGGTTTTTAACCAATCTTGTGCATCCAATAGGTGTGTTTGTGTCATTGGATGATCAATTAGGTCATTTTCGTCCTCCCTAGGCTAATTCTTGTCCAATTAGGGTTTTTAACCAATCTTGTGCATCCAATAGGTGTGTTTGTGTCATTGGATGATCAATTAGGTCATTTTCGTCTTCCCTATGCATATTGTTGTCCAATTAGGGTTTTAAACCAATCTTGTGCATCCAATAGGTGTGTTTGTGGCAATGGATGATCAATTAGGTCATTTTCGTCCTCCCTAGGCTTATTCTTGTCCAATTAGGGTTTTTAACCAATCTTGTGTATCCAATAGGTGTGTTTGTGTCATTGGATGATCAATTAGGTCATTTTCGTCTTCCTTAGGCTTATTCTTGTCCAATTAGAGTTTTTAACCAATCTTGTGCATCCAATAACTTTGTTTGTGTCATTGAATTAATATTTAGGTCATTTTCGTCCTCCTTAAGCATATTTTTGTCCAATTAGGGTTTTTAACCAATCTTGTGCATCCAATAGGTGTGTTTGTGTCATTGGATGATCAATTAGGTCATTTTCGTCCTCCCTAGGCTAATTCTTGTCCAATTAGGGTTTTTAACCAATCTTGTGCATCCAATAGGTGTGTTTGTGTCATTGGATGATCAATTAGGTCATTTTCGTCCTCCCTAGGCATATTCTTGTCCAATTAGGGTTTTTAACCAATCTTGTGCATCCAATAGGTGTGTTTGGGGCAATGGATGATCAATTAGGTCATTTTCGTCATCCCTATGCTTATTCTTGTCCAATTAGGGTTTTTAACCAATCTTGTGTATCCAATAGGTGTATTTGTGTCATTGGATGATCAATTAGGTCATTTTCGTCCTCCCTTGGCTTATTCTTGTCCAATTAGGGTTTTTAACAAATCTTGTGCATCCAATAAGTTCATTTGTGTCATTGGATTAACATTTAGGTCATTTTCGTCCTTCCTAGGCATATTCTTGTCTAATTAGGGTTTTTAACCAATCTTGTGCTTCCAATAGGTGTGTTTGTGTCATTGGATGATCAATTAGGTCATTTTCGTCCTCCCTAGGCTTATTCTTGTCCAATTAGGGTTTTTAACCAATCTTGTGCCTCCAATAAGTTTGTTTATGTCATTGAATTAATATTTAGGCCATTTTCGTCCTCCCTAGGCATATTCTTGTCCAATTAGGGTTTTTAACCAATCTTGTGCTTCCAATAGGTGTTTTTGTGTCATTGGATGATCAATTAGGTCATTTTCGTCCTCCCTAGGCTTATTCTTGTCCAATTAGGGTTTTTAACCAATCTTGTGCATCCAATAAGTTCATTTGTGTCATTGGATGATCAATTAGGTCATTTTCTTCCTCACTAAGCATATTCTTGTCCAACTAGGGTTTTAAACCAATCTTGTGCATCTAATAGGTGTGTTTGTGTCATTGGATGATCAATTAGGTCGTTTTTGTCCTCCCTAGGCTTATTCTTGTCCAATTAGGGTTTTTAACCAATCTTGTGCATTCAATAACTTTGTTTGTGTCATTGAATTAATATTTAGGTCATTTTCGTCCTCCCTAGGCTTATTCTTGTCCAATTAGGGTTTTTAACCAATCTTGTGCATCCAATAGGTGTGTTTGTGTCATTGGATGATCAATTAGGTCATTTTCGTCCTCCCTAGGCTTATTCTTGTCCAATTAGGGTTTTTAACCAATCTTGTGCATCCAATAAGTTCATTTGTGTCATTGGATTAACATTTAGCTCATTTTCGTCCACCCTAGGCATATTCTTGTCCAATTAAGGTTTTTAACCAATCTTGTGCATCCAATAGGTGTGTTTGTGTCATTGGATGATCAGTTAGGTCATTTTCGTCCTTTCTATGCTTATTCTTGTCCATTTAGGGTTTTTAACCAATCTTGTGCATCCAATAAGTTCATTTGTGTCATTGGATGATCAATTAGGTCATTTTCGTCCTCACTAGGCATATTCTTGTCCAATTAGGGTTTTAAACCAATCTTGTGCATCTAATAGGTGTGTTTGTGTCATTGGATGATCAATTAGGTCATTTTCGTCCTCACTAGGCTTATTCTTGTCCAATTAGGGTTTTTAACCAATCTTGTGCATCCAATAGGTGTGTTTGTGTCATTGGATGATCAATTAGGTCATTTTTGTCCTCCCAAGGCATATTCTTGTCCAACTAGGGTTTTAAACCAATCTTGTGCATCCAATAGGTGTGTTTGTGTCATTGGATGATCAATTAGGTCATTTTCGTCCTCCCTAGGCTTATTCTTGTCCAATTAGGGTTTTTAACCAATCTTGTGCATCCAATAGGTGTGTTTGTGTCATTGGATGATCAATTAGGTCATTTTCGTCCTCCCTAGGCTTATTCTTGTCCAATTAGGGTTTTTAACCAATCTTGTGCATCCAATAGGTGTGTTTGTGTCATTGGATGATCAATTAGGTCATTTTCTTCCTCCCTAGGCTTATTCTTGTCCAATTAAGGTTTTTAACCAATCTTGTGCATCCAATAACTTTGATTGTGTCATTGAATTAATATTTAGGTCATTTTCGTCCTCCCTAGGCATATTCTTGTCCAATTAGGGTTTTTAACCAATCTTGTGCATCCAATAGGTGTGTTTGTGTCATTGGATGATCAATTAGGTCATTTTCGTCCTCCCTAGGCTTATTCTTGTCCAATTAGGGTTTTTAACCAATCTTGTGCATCCAATAACTTTGATTGTGTCATTGAATTAATATTTAGGTCATTTTCGTCCTCCCTAGGCATATTCTTGTCCAATTAGGGTTTTTAACCAATCTTGTGCATCCAATAGGTGTGTTTGTGTCATTGGATGACCAATTAGGTCATTTTCGTCCTCCCTAGGCTTATTCTTGTCCAATTAGGGTTTTTAACCAATCTTGTGCATCCAATAACTTTGATTGTGTCATTGAATTAATATTTAGGTCATTTTCGTCCTCCCTAGGCATATTCTTGTCCAATTAGGGTTTTTAACCAATCTTGTGCATCCAATAGGTGTGTTTGTGTCATTGGATGATCAATTAGGTCATTTTCGTCCTCCCTAGGCTTATTCTTGTCCAATTAGGGTTTTTAACCAATCTTGTGCATCCAATAAGTTCATTTGTGTCATTGGAATAAAATTTAGGTCATTTTCGTCCTCCATAGGCATATTCTTGTCCAATTAGAGTTTTTAACCATTCTTGTGCTTCCATTAGGTGTGTTTGTGTCATTGGATGATCAATTAGGTCATTTTCGTCCTCACTAGGCTTATTCTTGTCCAATTAGGGTTTTTAACCAATCTTGTGCATCCAATAACTTTGATTGTGTCATTGAATTAATATTTAGGTCATTTTCGTCCTCCCTAGGCATATTCTTGTCCAATTAGGGTTTTTAACCATTCTTGTGCATCCAATAGGTGTGTTTGTGTCATTGGATGATCAATTAGGTCATTTTCGTTCTCCCTAGGCTAATTCTTGTCCAATTAAGGTTTTTAACCAATCTTGTGCATCCGATAACTTTGTTTGTGTCATTGAATTAATATTTAGGTCATTTTCGTCCTCCCTAGGCATATTCTTGTCCAATTAGGGTTTTTAACCAATCTTGTGCATCCAATAGGTGTGTTTGTGTCATTGGATGATCAATTAGGTCATTTTCGTCCTCCCTAGGCATATTCTTGTCCAATTAGGGTTTTTAACCAATCTTGTGCATCCAATAGGTGTGTTTGTGGCAATGGATGATCAATTAGGTCATTTATGTCCTCCCTAGGCTTATTCTTGTCCAATTAGGGTTTTTAACCAATCTTGTGCATCCAATAGGTGTGTTTGTGTCATTGGATGATCAATTAGGTCATTTTCGTCCTCCCTAGGCTTATTTTTGCCCAATTAGGGTTTTTAACCAATCTTGTGCATCCAATAAGTTGAGTTGTGTCATTGGATTAGCATTTAGGTCATTTTCGTCCTCCCTAGGCTTATTCTTGTCCAATTAGGATTTTTAACCAATCTTGTGCATCTCATAAGTTCATTTGTGTCATTGGATTAACATTTAGGTCATTTTCGTCCTCCCTAGGCATATTCTTGTCCAATTAGGGTTTTTAACCAATCTTGTGCATCCAATAGGTGTGTTTGTGTCATTGGATGATCAATTAGGTCAGTTTCGTCCTCCCTAGGCTTATTCTTGTCCAATTAGGGTTTTTAACCAATCTTGTGCATCCAATAAGTTCATTTGTGTTATTGGATTAACATTTAGGTCATATTCGTCCTCCCAAGGCATATTCTTGTCCAATTAGGGTTTTTAACCAATCTTGTGCATCCAATAGGTGTGTTTGTGTCATTGGATGATCAATTAGGTCATTTTCGTCCTCCCTAGGCTTATTCTTGTCCAATTAGGATTTTTAACCAATCTTGTACATCCAATAAGTTCATTTGTGTCATTGGATTAACATTTAGGTCATTTTCATCCTCCCTAGGCATATTCTTGTCCAATTAGGGTTTTTAACCAATCTTGTGCATCCAATAGGTGTGTTTGTGTCATTGGATGATCAATTAGGTCATTTTCTTCCTCCCTAGGCATATTCTTGTCTAGTTAGGGTTTTTAACCAATCTTGTGCATCCAATAGGTGTGTTTGTGTCATTGGATGATCAATTAGGTCATTTTCGTCCTCCCTAGGCATATTCTTGTCCAATTAGGGTTTTTAACCAATCTTGTGCATCCAATAGGTGTGTTTGTGTCATTGGATGATCAATTAGGTCATTTTCGTCCTCCCTAGGCTTATTCTTGTCCAATTAGGGTTTTTAACCAATCTTGTGCATCCAATAAGTTGAGTTGTGTCATTGGATTAAGATTTAGGTCATTTTCGTTCTCCCTAGGCTTATTGTTGTCCAATTAGGGTTTTTAACCAATCTTTTGCATCCAATAAGTTCATTTGTGTTATTGGATTAACATTTAGGTCATATTCGTCCTCCCTAGGCATATTCTTGTCCAATTAGGGTTTTTAACCAATCTTGTGCATCCAATAGGTGTGTTTGTGTCATTGGATGATCAATTAGGTCATTTTCGTCCTCCCTAGGCATATTCTTGTCCAATTAGGGTTTTTAACCAATCTTGTGCATCCAATAGGTGTGTTTGTGTCATTGGATGATCAATTAGGTCATTTTCGTCCTCCCTAGGCTTGTTCTTGTCCAATTAGGGTTTTTAACCAATCTTGTGCATCTAATAAGTTCATTTGTGTCATTGGATGATCAATTAGGTCATTTCCGTCCTCCCTAGGCATATTCTTGTCTAGTTAGGGTTTTTAACCAATCTTGTGCATCCAATAGGTGTGTTTGTGTCATTGGATGATCAATTAGGTCATTTTCGTCCTCCCTAGGCATATTCTTGTCCAATTAGGGTTTTTAACCAATCTTGTGCATCCAATAGGTGTGTTTGTGTCATTGGATGATCAATTAGGTCATTTTCGTCTTCCCTAGGCTTATTCTTGTCCAATTAAGGTTTTTAACCAATCTTGTGCATCCAATAAGTTCATTTGTGTCATTGGATTAACATTTAGGTCATTTTCGTCCTCCCAAGGCATATTCTTGTCCAATTAGGGTTTTTAACCAATCTTGTGCGTCCAATAGGTGTGTTTGTGTCATTGGATGATCAATTAGGTCATTTTCGTCCTCCCTAGGCTTATTCTTGTCAAATTAGGGATTTTAACCAATCTTGTGCATCCAATAAGTTCATTTGTGTCATTGGATGATCAATTAGGTCATTTTCGTCCTCCCTAGGCATATTCTTTTCCAACTAGGGTTTTATACCAATCTTGTGCATCCAATAGGTGTGTTTGTGTCATTGGATGATCAATTAGGTCATTTTCGTCCTCCCTAGGCTTATTCTTGTCCAATTAGGGTTTTTAACCAATCTTGTGCATCCAATAGGTGTGTTTGTGTCATTGGATGATCAATTAGGTCATTTTCGTCCTCCCTAGGCTTAT
Source organism: Cicer pinnatifidum (assembly GCA_037974775.1). Taxonomy (NCBI): domain Eukaryota; kingdom Viridiplantae; phylum Streptophyta; class Magnoliopsida; order Fabales; family Fabaceae; genus Cicer; species Cicer pinnatifidum. The sequence goes on along the minus strand of JBBPBR010001997.1, from coordinate 7,889 downwards.
TCTTGTCCAAAATAGGGGTTTTAACCAATCTTTTGCATCCAATAAGTTCATTTGTGTCATTGGATGATCAATTAGGTCATTTTCGTCCTCCCTAGGCATATTCTTGTCCAACTAGGGTTTTAAACCAATCTTGTGCATCCAGTAGGTGTGTTTGTGTCATTGGATGATCAATTAGGTCATTTTCGTCCTCCCTAGGCATATTCTTGTCCAATTAGGGTTTTTAACCAATCTTGTGCATCCAATAGGTGTGTTTGTGTCATTGGATGATCAATTAGGTCATTTTCGTCCTCCCTAGGCTTATTCTTGTCCAATTAGGGTTTTTAACCAATCTTGTGCATCCAATAACTTTGTTTGTGTCATTGAATTAATATTTAGGTCATTTTCCTCCTGCCTAGGCATATTCTTGTCCAATTAGGGTTTTTAACCAATCTTGTGCATCCAATAGGTGTGTTTGTGTCATTGGATGATCAATTAGGTCATTTTCGTCCTTCCTAGGCTTATTCTTGTCCAATTAGGGTTTTTAACCAATCTTGTGCATCCAATAATTTCATTTGTGTCATTGGATTAACATTTAGGTCATTTTCGTCCTCCATAGGCATATTCTTGTCCAATTAGGGTTTTTAACCAATCTTGTGCATCCAATAGGTGTGTTTGTGTCATTGGATGATCAATTAGGTCATTTTCGTCCTCCCTAGGCTTATTCTTGTCCAATTAGGGTTTTTAACCAATCTTGTGTATCCAATAGGTGTGTTTGTATCATTGGATGATCAATTAGGTCATTTTCGTTCTCCCTAGGCATATTCTTGTCCAATTAGGGTTTTTAACCAATCTTGTGCATCCAATAAGTTTGTTTGTGTCATTGAATTAATATTTAGGTTATTTTCGTCCTCCCTAGGCATATTATTGTCCAATAAGGGTTTTTAACCAATCTTGTGCATTCAATAGGTGTGTTTGTGTCATTGGATGATCAATTAGGTCATTTCCGTCCTCCCTAGGCATATTCTTGTCCAATTAGGGTTTTTAACCAATCTTGTGCATCCAATAACTTTTTTTGTTTCATTGAATTAATATTTAGGTCATTTTCGTCCTCCCTAGGCATATTCTTGTTCCATTAGGGTTTTTAACCAATCTTGTGCATCCAATAGGTGTGTTTGTGTCATTTGATGATCAATTAGGTCATTTTCGTCCTCCCTAGGCTTATTCTTGTCCGATTAGGGTTTTTAACCAATCTTGTGCATCCAATAAGTTTGTTTGTTTCATTGAATTAATATTTAGGTCATTTTCGTCCTCCCTCGGCATATTCTTGTCCAATTAGGGTTTTTAACCAATCTTGTGCATCCAATAGGTGTGTTTGTGTCATTGGATGATCAATTAGGTCATTTTCGTCCTCCCTATGCTTATTCTTGTCCAATTAGGGTTTTTAACCAATCTTGTGCATCCAATAAGTTGAGTTGTGTCATTTGATTAACATTTTGGTCATTTTTGTCCTCCCTAGGCTTATTCTTGTCCAATTAGGGTTTTTAACCAATCTTGTGCATCCAATAGGTGTGTTTGTGTCATTGGATGATCAATTAGGTCATTTTCGTCCTCCCTAGGCATATTCTTGTCCAATTAGGGTTTTTAACCAATCTTGTGCATCCAATAGGTGTGTTTGTGTCATTGGATGATCAATTAGGTCATTTTCGTCCTCCCTAGGCTTATTCTTGTCCAATTAGGGTTTTTAACCAATCTTGTGCATCCAATAGGTGTGTTTGTGTCATTGGATGATCAATTAGATCATTTTTGTCCTCCCTAGGCATATTCTTGTCCGATTAGGGTTTTTAACCAATCTTGTGTATCCAATAGGTGTGTTTGTGTCATTGGATGATCAATTAGGTCATTTTCATCCTCCCTAGGCATATTCTTGTCCAATTAGGGTTTTTAACCAATCTTGTGCATCCAATAGGTGTGTTTGTGGCAATGGATGATCAATTAGGTCATTTTCGTCCTCCCTAGGCTTATTCTTGTCCAATTAGGGTTTTTAACCAATCTTGTGTATCCAATAGGTGTGTTTGTGTCATTGGATGATCAATTAGGTCATTTTCGTCCTCCCTAGGCTTATTCTTGTCCAATTAGAGTTTTTAACCAATCTTGTGCATCCAATAACTTAGTTTGTGTCATTGAATTAATATTTAGGTCATTTTCTTCCTCCCTAGGCATATTCTTGTGTAATTATGGTTTTTAACCAATCTTGTGCATCCAATAGGTGTGTTTGTGTCATTGGATGATCAATTAGGTCATTTTCATCCTCCCTAGGCATATTCTTGTCCAATTAGGGTTTTTAACCAATCTTGTGCATCCAATAGGTGTGTTTGTGGCAATGGATGATCAATTAGGTCATTTTCGTCCTCCCTAGGCTTATTCTTGTCCAATTAGGGTTTTTAACCAATCTTGTGTATCCAATAGGTGTGTTTGTGTCATTGGATGATCAATTAGGTCATTTTCGTCCTCCCTAGGCTTATTCTTGTCCAATTAGAGTTTTTAACCAATCTTGTGCATCCAATAACATTGTTTGTGTCATTGAATTAATATTTAGGTCATTTTAGTCCTCCCTAAGCATATTATTGTCCAATTAGGGTTTTTAACCAATCTTGTGCATCCAATAGGTGTGTTTGTGTCATTGGATGATCAATTAGGTCATTTTCGTCCTCCCTAGGCTAATTCTTGTCCAATTAGGGTTTTTAACCAATCTTGTGCATCCAATAGGTGTGTTTGTGTCATTGGATTATCAATTAGGTCATTTTCGTCCTCCCTAGGCATATTCTTGTCCAATTAGGGTCTTTAACCAATCTTGTGCATCCAATAGGTGTGTTTGTTGCAATGGATGATCAATTAGGTCATTTTCGTCATCCCTAGGCTTATTCTTGTCCAATTAGGGTTTTTAACCAATCTTGTGTATCCAATAGGTGTGTTTGTGTCATTGGATGATCAATTAGGTCATTTTCGTCCTCCCTAGGCTAATTCTTGTCCAATTAGGGTTTTTAACCTATCTTGTGCATCCAATAGGTGTGTTTGTGTCATTGGATGATCAATTAGGTCATTTTCTTCCTCCCTAGGCATATTCTTGTCCAATTAGGGTTTTTAACCAATCTTGTGCATCCAATAGGTGTGTTTGTGGCAATGGATGATCAATTAGGTCATTTTTGTCCTCCCTTGGCTTATTCTTGTCCAATTAGGGTTTTTAACCAATCTTGTGTATCCAATAGGTGTGTTTGTGTCATTGGATGATCAATTAGGTCATTTTCATCCTCCCTAGGCTTATTCTTGTCCAATTAGAGTTTTTAACCAATCTTGTGCATCCAATAACTTAGTTTGTGTCATTGAATTAACATTTAGGTCATTTTCGTCTTCCCTAGGCATATTCTTGTCCAATTAGGGTTTTTAACCAATCCTGTGCATCTAATAGGTGTGTTTGTGTCATCGGATGATCAATTAGGTCATTTTCGTCCTCCCTAGGCTTATTGTTGTCCAATTAGGGTTTTTAACCAATCTTGTGCATCCAATAGGTGTGTTTGTGTCATTGGATGATCAATTAGGTCATTTTCGTCCTCCCTAGGCATATTCTTGTCCAATTAGGGTTTTTAACCAATCTTGTGCATCCAATAGGTGTGTTTGTGTCATTGGATGATCAATTAGGTCATTTTCGTACTCCATAGGCTTATTCTTGTCCAAATAGGGTTTTTAACCAATCTTGTGCATCCAATAAGTTCATTTGTGTCATTGGATTAACATTTAGGTCATTTTCGTCCTCCCTAGGCATATTCTTGACCAATTAGGGTTTTTAACCAATCTTGTGCATCCAATAGGTGTGTTTGTGTCATTGGATGATCAATTAGGTCATTTTCGTCCTCCCTATGCTTATTCTGGTCCAATTAGGGTTTTTAACCAATCTTGTGCATCCAATAAGTTCATTTGTGTCATTGGATGATCAATTAGGTCATTTTCGTCCTCCCTAGGCATATTCTTGTCCAACTAGGGTTTTTAACCAATCTTGTGCATCCAATAGGTGTGTTTGTGTCATTTGATGATCAATTAGGTCATTTTTCGTCCTCCTTCGGCTTATTCTTATCCAATTAGAGTTTTTAACCAATCTTGTGCATCCAATAGGTGTGTTTGTGTCATTGGATGATCAATTAGGTCATTTTCGTCCTCCCTAGGCTTATTCTTGTCCAATTAGGGTTTTTAACCAAACTAGTGCATCCAATAGGTGTGTTTGTGTCAATTGATGATCAATTAGGTCATTTTCGTCCTCCCTAGGCTTATTCTTGTCCAATTAGGGTTTTTAACCAAACAAGTGCATCCAATAGGTGTGTTTGTGTCATTGGATGATCAATTAGGTCATTTTCGTCCTCCCTATGCTTATTCTTGTCCAATTAGGGTTTTTAACCAATCTTGTGCATCCAATAAGTTCATTTGTGTCATTGGATGATCAATTAGGTCATTTTCGTCCTCCCTAGGCATATTCTTGTCCAACTAGGGTTTTTAACCAATCTTGTATATCCAATTGGTGTGTTTGTGTCATTGGATGATCAATTAGGTCATTTTCGTCCACCATAGGCTTATTCTTGTCCAATTAGGGTTTTTAACCAATCTTGTGCATCCAATAGGTGTGTTTGTGTCATTGGATGATCAATTAGGTCATTTTCGTCCTCCCTAGGCTTATTCTTGTCCAATTAGGGTTTTTAACCAATCTTGTGCATCCGATAAGTTTGTTTGTGTCATTGAATTAATATTTAGGTCATTTACGTCCTCCCTAGGCATATTCTTTCTCTAATTAGGGTTTTTAACCAATCTTGTGCATCCAATAGGTGTGTTTGTGTCATTGGATGATCAATTAGGTCATTTTCGTCCTCCCTAGGCATATTCTTGTCCAATTAGGGTTTTTAACCAATCTTGTGCATCCAATAGGTGTGTTTGTGTCAACGGATGATCAATTAGGTCATTTTCGTCCTCTCTAGGCATATTCTTTTCCAATTAGGGTTTTTAACCAATCTTGTGCATCCAATAGGTGTGTTTGTGTCATTGGATGATCAATTAGGTCATTTTCGTCCTCCCTAGGCTTATTCTTGTCCAATTAGGGTTTTTAACCAATCTTGTGCATCCAATAGGTGTGTTTGTGTCATTGGATGATCAATTAGGTCATTTTCGTCCTCCCTAGGCGTATGCTTGTCCAATTAGGGTTTTTAACCAATCTTGTGCATCCAATAGGTGTGTTTGTGTCATTGGATGATCAATTAGGTCATTTTCGTCCTCCCTAGGCTTATTCTTGTCCAATTAGGGTTTTTAACCAATCTTGTGCATCCAATAAGTTCATTTGTGTCATTGGATGATCAATTAGGTCATTTTCGTCCACCCTTGGCATATTCTTCTCCAACTAGGGTTTTAAACCAATCTTGTGCATCCAATAGGTGTGTTTGTGCCATTGGATGATCAATTAGGTCATTTTCGTCCTCCCTAGGCTTATTCTTGTCCAATTAGGGTTTTTAACCAATCTTGTGCATCCAATAGGTGTGTTTGTGTCATTGGATGATCAATTAGGTCATTTTCGTCCTCCCTAGGCTTATTCTTGTCCAATTAGGGTTTTTAACCAATCTTGTGCATCCAATAAGTTGAGTTGTGTCATTGGATTAACATTTAGGTCATTTTCGTCCTCCCTAGGCTTATTCTTGTCCACTTAGGGTTTTTAACCAATCTTGTGCATCCAATAGGTGTGTTTGTGTCACTGGATGATGAATTAGGTCATTTTCGTCCTCCCTAGGCTTATTCTTGTCCAATTAGGGTTTTTAACCAATCTTGTGCATCCAATAAATTCATTTGTGTCATTGGATTAACATTTAAGTCATTTTCGTCCTCCCTAGGCATATTCTTGTCCAATTAGGGTTTTTAACCAATCTTGTGCATCCAATAGGTGTGTTTGTGGCAATGGATGATCAATTAGGTCATTTTCGTCCTCCCTAGGCTTATTCTTGTCCAATTAGGGTTTTTAACCAATCTTGTGCATCCAATAGGTGTGTTTGTGTCATTGGATGATCAATTAGGTCATTTTCATCCTCCCTAGGCTTATTCTTGTCCAATTAGGGTTTTTAACCAATCTTGTGCATCCGATAAGTTTGTTTGTGTCATTGAATTAACATTTAGGTCATTTTCGTCCTCCCTAGGCATATTCTTGTCCAATTAGAGTTTTAGACCAATCTTGTGCATCTAATAGGTGCGTTTGTGTCATTGGATGATCAATTAGGTTATTTTCGTCTTCCCTAGGCTTATTCTTGTCCAATTAGGGTTTTTAACTAATCTTGTGCATCCAATAAGTTCATTTGTGTCATTGGATGATCAATTAGGTCATTTTCGTCCTCCCTAAACATATTCTTGTCCAATTAGGGTTTTTAACCAATCTTGTGCATCCAATAGGTGTGTTTGTGTCATTTGATGATCAATTAGGTCATTTTCGTCCTCCCTAGGCTTATTCTTGTCCAATTAGGGTTTTTAACCAATCTTGTGCATCCAATAGGTGTGTTTGTGTCATTGGATGATCAATTAGGTCATTTTCGTCCTCCCTAGGCTTATTCTTGTCCAATTAGGGTTTTTAACCAATCTTGGGCATCCGATAAGTTTGTTTGTGTCATTGAATTAATATTTAGGTCATTTTCGTCCTCCTTAGGCATTTTCTTGTCCAATTAGGGTTTTTAACCAATCTTGTGCATCCAATAGGTGTCTTTGTGTCATTGGATGATCAATTAGGTCATTTTCGTCCTCCCTAGGCATATTCTTGTCCAATTAGGGTTTTTAACTAATCTTGTGCATCCAATAAGTTCATTTGTGTCATTGGATGATCAATTAGGTCATTTTCGTCCTCCCTAGGCATATTCTGGTCCAATTAGGGTTTTTAACCAATCTTGTGCATCCAATAGGTGTGTTTGTGTCATTGGATGATCAATTAGGTCATTTTCGTCCTCCCTAGGCTTATTCTTGTCCAATTAGGGTTTTTAACCAATCTTGTGCATCCAATAGGTGTGTTTGTGTCATTGGATGATCAATTAGGTCATTTTCGTCCTCCCTAGGCATATTCTTGTCCAATTAGGGTTTTTAACCAATCTTGTGCATCCAATAGGTTTGTTTGTGTCATTGGATGATCAATTAGGTCATTTTCGTACTCCCTAGGCTTATTCTTGTCCAATTAGGGTTTTTAATCAATCTTGTGCATCCAATAAGTTCATTTGTGCCATTGGATTAACATTTAGGTCATTTTCGTCCTCCCTAGGCATATTCTTGTCCAACTAGGGTTTTTAACCAATCTTGTGCATGCAATAGGTGTGTTTGTGTCATTGGATGATCAATTAGGTCATTTTCGTCCTCCCTAGGCTTATTCTTGTCCAATTAGGGTTTTTAACCAATCTTGTGCATCCAATAGGTGTGTTTGTGTCATTGGATGATCAATTAGGTCATTTTCGTCCTCCCTAGGCATATTCTTGACCAATTAGGGTTTTTAACCAATCTTGTGCATCCAATAGGTGTGTTTGTGGCAATGGATGATCAATTAGGTCATTTTCGTCCTCCCTAGGCTTATTCTTGTCCAATTAAGGTTTTTAACCAATCTTGTGTATCCAATAGGTGTTTTTGTGTCATTGGATGATCAATTAGGTCATTTTCGTCCTCCCTAGCCTTATTCTTGTCCAATTAGAGTTTTTAACCAATCTTGTGCATCCAATAACTTTGTTTGTGTCATTGAATTAATATTTAGGTCATTTTCGTCCTCCCTAAGCATATTCTTGTATAATTAGGGTTTTTAACCTATCTTGTGCATCCAATAGGTGTGTTTGTGTCATTGGATGATCAATTAGGTCATTTTCGTC
>JBBPBR010001996.1:0-14726 GCA_037974775.1 Cicer pinnatifidum | reverse complement strand
GACTAGAATAAGCCTAGGGTGGACGAAAATGACCTAATTGATCATCCATTGCCACAAACACACCTAATGGATGCACAAGATTGGTTAAAAACCCTAATTGGACAAGAATATGCCTAGGGAGGACGAAAATGACCTAATTGGTCATCCAATGACACAAACACACCTATTGGATGCACAAGATTGGTTAAAAACCCTAATTGGACAAGAATAAGCCTTGGGAGGACGAAAAAAACCTAATTGATCATCCAATGACACAAACACACCTATTGGATGCACAAGATTGGTTAAAAACCCTAATTGGACCAGAATATGCCTAGGGAGGACGAAAATGACCTAAGTATTAATTCAATGACACAAACAAACTTATCGGATGCACAAGATTGGTTAAAAACCCTAATTGCACAAGAATAAGCCTAGGGAGGACAAAAATGACCTAATTGATCATCCAATGACACCAACACACCTATTGGATGCACAAGATTGGTTAAAAACCCTAATTGGACAAGAGTATGCCTAGGGAGGACGAAAATGACCTAAATATTAATTCAATGACACAAACAAACTTATCGGATGCACAAGATTGGTTAAAAACCCTAATCTGACAAGAATAAGTCTAGGGAGGACGAAAATGACCTAATTGATCATCCAATGACACAAACACACCTATTGGATGCACAAGATTGGTTAAAAACCCTAATTGGACAAGAATAAGCCTAGGGAGGACGAAAATGACCTAATTGATCATCCAATGACACAAACACACCTATTGGATGCACAAGATTGGTTAAAAACCCTAGTTGGACAAGAATATGCCTAGGGAGGACGAAAATGACCTAATTGATCATCCAAGGACACAAATGAACTTATTGGATGCACAAGATTGGTTAAAAACCCTAATTGGACAAGAATAAGCATAGAAAGGACGAAAATGACCAAATTGATCATCCAATGACACAAACACACCTATTGGATGCACAAGATTGGTTAAAAACCCTAATTGGACAAGAATATGCCTAGGGAGGACGAAAATGACCTAAATGTTAATCCAATGACACAAATGAACTTATTGGATGCACAAGATTGGTTAAAAACCCTAATGGGACAAGAATAAGCCTAGGAAGGACGAAAATGACCTAATTGATCATCCAATGACACAAACACACCTATTGGATGCACAAGATTGGTTAAAAACCCTAATTGGACAAGAATATGCCTAGGGAGGACGAAAATGACCTAAATATTAATTCAATGACACAAACAAAGTTATTGGATGCACAAGATTGACTAAAAACCCTAATTTGACAAGAATAAGTCTAGGTAGGATGAAAATGACCTAATTGATCATCCAATGACACAAACACACCTATTGGATGCACAAGATTGGTTAAAAACCCTAATTGGACAAGAATAAGCCTAGGGAGGACGAAAATTACCTAATTGATCATCCAATGACACAAATGAACTTATTGGATGCACAAGATTTGTTAAAAACCCTAATTGGACAAGAATAAGCCTAGGGAGGACGAAAATGACCTTATTGATCATCCAATGACACAAACACACCTATTGGATGCACAAGATTGGTTAAAAACCCTAATTGGACAAGAATATGCCTAGGGAGGACGAAAATGACCTAATTGATCATCCAATGACACAAACACACCTATTGGATGCACAAGATTGGTTAAAAACCCTAATTGGACAAGAATAAGCCTAGGGTGGATGAAAATAACCTAATTGATCATCCAATGACACAAACACACCTATTGGATGCACAAGATTGGTTAAAAACCCTAATTGGACAAGAATATGCCTAGGGAGGACGAAAATGACCTAAATGTTAATCCAATGACACAAATGAACTTATTGGATGCATAAAATTGGTTAAAAACCCTAATTGGACAAGAATAAGCCTAGGGAGGATGAAAATGACCTAATTGATCATCCAATGACACAAACACACCTATTGGATGCACAAGATTGGTTAAAAACCCTAATTGGACAAGAATATGCCTAGGGAGGACGAAAATGACCTAAATGTTAATCCAATGACACAAATGAACTTATTGGATGCACAAGATTGGTTAAAAACCCTAATTGGACAAGAATAAGCCTATGGAGGAAGAAAATGACCTAAATGTTAATCCAATGACACAACTCAACTTATTGGATGCACAAGATTGGTTAAAAACCCTAATTGGACAAGAATAGGCCTAGGGAGGACGAAAATGACCTAATTGATCATCCAATGACACAAACACACCTATTGGATGCACAAGATTGGTTAAAAACCCTAATTGGACAAGAATATGCCTAAGGAGGATGAAAATGACCTAATTGATCATCCAATGACACAAACACACCTATTAGATGCACAAGATTGGTTAAAAACCCTAATTGGACAAGAATATGCCTAGGGAAGACGAAAATGACCTAATTGATCATCCAATGACACAAACACACCTATTGGATGCACAAGATTGGTTAAAAACCCTAATTGGACAAGAATATGCCTAGGGAGGACGAAAATGACCTAAATATTAATTTAATGACACAAACAAAGTTATCGGATGCCCAAGATTGGTTAAAAACCCTAATTGGACAAGAATAAGCCTAGGGAGGACGAAAATGACCTAATTGATCATCCAATGACACAAACACACCTATTGGATGCACAAGATTGGTTAAAAACCCTAATTGGACAAGAATATGCCTAGGGAGGACGCAAATGGCCTAATTGATCATCCAATGACACAAACACACCTATTGGATGCACAAGATTGGTTAAAAACCCTAATTGGACAAGAATATGCCTAGGGAGGACGAAAATGACCTAAATGTTAATCCAATGACACAAATGAACTTATTGGATGCACAAGATTGGTTAAAAACCCTATTTGGACAAGAATAAGCCTAGGGAGTATGAAAATGACCTAATTGATCATCCAATGACACAAACACACCTATTGGATGCACAAGATTGGTTAAAAACCCTAATTGGACAAGAATATGCCTAGGGAGGACGAAAATGACCTAATTGATCATCCAATGACACAAACACACCTATTGGATGCACAAGATTGGTAAAAAACCTTTATTGGACAAGAATAAGCCTAGGGAGGACGAAAATGACCTAATTGATCATCCAATGACACAAACACACCTATTGGATGCACAAGATTGGTTAAAAACCCTAATTGGACAAGAATATGCCTAGGGAGGACGAAAATGACCTAATTGATCATCCAATGACACAAACACACCTATTTGATGCACAAGATTGGTTAAAAACCATAATTGGACAAGAATATGCCTAGGGAGGACGAAAATGACCTAATTGATATTCGAATGACACAAATGAACTTATTGGATGCACAAGATTAGTTAAAAACCCTAATTGGACAAGAATAAGCCTAGGGAGGACGAAAATAACCTAATTGATCATCCAATGACACAAACACACCTATTGGATGAACAAGATTGGTCTAAAACTCAAATTGGACAAGAATATGCCTAAGGAGGACGAAAATGACCTAAATGTTAATCCAATGACACAAATGAACGTATTGGATGCACAAGATTGGTTAAAAACCCTAATTGGACAAGAATAAGCCTAGGGAGGACGAAAATGACCTAAATGTTAATCCAATGACACAACTCAACTTATTGGAAGCACAAGATTGGTTAAAAACCCTAATTGGATAAGAATAAGCCTAGGGAGGACGAAAATGACCTAATTGATCATCGAATGACACAAACACACCTATTGGATGCACAAGATTGGTTAAGAACCCTAATTGGACAAGAATATGCCTAGGGAGGACGAAAATAACCTAATTGATCATCCAATGACACAAACACACCTATTGGATGCACAAGATTGGTTAAAAACCCTAATTGGACAAGAATATGCCTAGGGAGGACGAAAATGACCTAAATATTAATTCAATGACACAAACAAACTTATCGGATGCACAAGATTGGTTAAAAACCCTAATTGGACAAGAATAAGCCTAGGGAGGACGAAAATGACACAAATGTTAATCCAATGACACAACTCAACTTATTGGATGCAAAAGATTGGTTAAAAACCCTAATTGGACAAGAATATGCCTAGGGAGGACGAAAATGACACAAATGTTAATCCAATGACACAACTCAACTTATTGGATGCAAAAGATTGGTTAAAAACCCTAATTGGACAAGAATATGCCTAGGGAGGACGAAAATGACCTAAATGTTAATCCAATGACACAACTCAACTTATTGGATGCACAAGATTGGTTAAAAACCCTAATTGGACAAGGATAAGCCTAGGGAGGATGAAAATGACCTAATTGATCATCCAATGACACAAACACACCAATTGGATGCACAAGATTCGTTAAAAACCCTAATTGGACAAGAATAAGCCTAGGGATGACGAAAACGACCTAATTGATCATCCAATGACACAAACACACCTATTGGATGCACAAGATTGGTTAAAAACCCTAATTGGACAAGAATATGCCTAGGGAGGACGAAAATGACCTAAATGTTAATCCAATGACACAAACAAACTTATTGGATGCACAAGATTGGTTAAAAACCCTAATTGGACAAGAATAAGCCTAGGGAGGACGAAAATGACCTAATTGATCATCCAATGACACAAACACACCTATTGGATGCACAAGATTGGTTAAAAACCCTAATTGGACAAGAATATGCCTAGGGAGGACGAAAATGACCTAAATATTAATTCAATGACACAACCAAAGTTATAGGATGCACAAGATTGGTTAAAAACCCTAATTTGACAAGAATAAGTCTAGGGAGGACGAAAATGACCTAATTGATCATCCAATGACACAAACACACCTATTGGATGCACAAGATTGGTTAAAAACCCTAATTGGACAAGAATAAGCCTAGGGAGGACGAAAATGACCTAATTGATCATCCAATGACACAAACACACCTATTGGATGCACAAGATTGGTTAAAAACCTTAATTGGACAAGAATATGCTTAGTGAGGACGAAAATGACCTAAGTATTAATTCAATGACACAAACAAACTTATCGGATGCACAAGATTGGTTAAAAACCCTAACTGCACAAGAATAAGCCTAGGGAGGACGAAAATAACCTAATTGATCATCCAATGACACAAACACACCTATTGGATGCACAAGATTGGTTAAAAACCCTAATTGGACAAGAATATGCCTAGGGAGGACGAAAATGACCTAAATGTTAATCCAATGACACAAATGAACTTATTGGATGCACAAGATTGGTTAAAAACCCTAATTGGACAAGAACAAGCATAGGGAGGACGAAAATGACCTAAATGTTAATCCAATGACACAACTCAACTTATTGGATGCACAAGATTGGTTAAAAACCCTAATTGGACAAGAATAAGCCTATGGAGGACGAAAATGACCTAATTGATCATCCAATGACACAAACACACCTATTGGATGCACAAGATTGGTTAAAAACCCTAATTGGACAAGAATAAGCCTAGGGAGGACGAAAATGACCTAATTGATCATCCAATGACACAAACACACCTATTGGATGCACAAGATTGGTTAAAAACTCTAATTGGACAAGAATAAGCCTAGGGAGGACGAAAATAACCTAATTGATCATCCAATGACACAAACACACCTATTGGATGCACAAGATCGGTTAAAAACTCTAATTGGACAAGAATAAGCCTAGGGAGGACGAAAATGATCTAATTGATCATCCAATGACACAAATGAACTTATTGGATGCACAAGATTGGTTAAAAACCCTAATTGGACAAGAATAAGCCTAGGGAGGACGAAAATGACCTAATTGATCATCCAATGACACAAACACACCTATTGCGTGCACAAGATTGGTTAAAAACCCTAATTGGACAAGAATATGCCTAGGGAGGACGAAAATGACCTAAATGTTAATCCAATGACACAAATGAACTTATTGGATGCACAAGATTGGTTAAAAACCCTAATTGGACAAGAATAAGCATAGAAAGGACGAAAATGACCTAATTGACCATCCAATGACACAAACACACCTATTGGATGCACAAGATTGGTTAAAAACCCTAATTGGACAAGAATATGCCTAGGGAGGACGAAAATGACCTAAATGTTAATCCAATGACACAAATGAACTTATTGGATGCACAAGATTGGTTAAAAACCCTAACTGGACAAGAATAAGCCTTGGGAGGACGAAAATGACCTAAATGTTAATCTAATGACACAACTCAACTTATTGGATGCACAAGATTGGTTAAAAACCCTAATTGGGAAAGAATAAGCCTAGGGAGGACGAAAATGACCTAATTGATTATCCAATGACACAAACACACCAATTGGATGCACAAGATTCGTTAAAAACCCTAATTGGACAAGAATATGCCTAGGGAGGACGAAAATGACCTAATTGATCATCCAATGACACAAACACACCTATTGGATGCACAAGATTGGTTAAAAACCCTAATTGGACAAGAATATGCCTAGGGAGGACGAAAATGACCTAATTGATCATCCAATGACACAAACACACCTATTGGATGCACAAGATTGGTTAAAAACCCTAATTGGACAAGAATAAGCGTAGGGAGAACGAAAATGACCTAAATGTTAATCCAATGACACAACTCCACTTATGGGATGCACAAGATTGGTTAAAAACCCTAATTGGACAAGAATATGCCTAAGGAGGACGAAAATGACCTAAATATTAATTCAATGACACAAACAAACTTATCGGATGCACAACATTGGTTAAAAACCCTAATTGGACGAGAATAAGCCTAGGGACGACGAAAATGACCTAATTGATCATCCAATGACACAAACACACCTATTGTATGCACAAGATTGGTTAAAAACCCTAATTGGACAAGAATAAGCCTAGGGATGACGAAAATGACCTAAATGTTAATCCAATGACACAACTCAACTTATTGGATGCACAAGATTGGTTAAAAACCCTAATTGGAGAAGAATAAGCCTAGGAAGGACGAAAATGACCTAATTGATCATCCAATGACACAAACACACCTATTGGATGCACAAGATTGGTTAAAAACCCTAATTGGACAAGAATATGCCTAGGGAGGACGAAAATGACCTAAGTATTAATTCAATGACACAAACAAACTTATCGGATGCACAAGATTGGTTAAAAACCCTAATTGGACAAGAATAAGCCAAGGGACGACGAAAATGACCTAAATGTTAATCCAATGACACAACTCAACTTATTGGATGCACAAGATTGGTTATAAACCCTAATTGGACAAGAATAAGCCTAGGGAGGACGAAAATGACCTAAATGTTAATCTAATGACACAACTCAACTTATTGGATGCACAAGATTGGTTAAAAACCCTAATTGGACAAGAATAAGCCTAGGGAGGACGAAAATGACCTAATTGATCATCCAATGACACAAACAAACTTATCGGATGCACAAGATTGGTTAAAAACCCTAATTGGACAAGAATAAGCCTAGGGAGGATGAAAACGACCTAATTGATCATCCAATGACACAAACACACCTATTGGATGCACAAGATTGGTTAAAAACCCTAATTGGACAAGAATAAGCCTAGGGAGGACGAAAATGACCTAATTGATCATCCAATGACACAAACACACCTATTGGATGCACAAGATTGGTTAAAAACCCTAATTGGACACGAATATGCCTAGGGAGGACGAAAATGACCTAATGTTAATCCAATGACACAAATGAACTTATTGGATGCACAAGATTGGTTAAAAACCCTAATTGGACAAGAATAAGCCTATGGAGGACGAAAATGACCTAATTGATCATCCAATGACAAAAACACACCTATTGGATGCACAAGATTGGTTAAAAACCCTAATTGGATAAGAATATGCCTAGGGAGGACGAAAATGACCTAATTGATCATCCAATGACACAAACACACCTATTGGATGCACAAGATTGGTTAAAAACCCTAATTGGACAAGAATTTGCCTAGGGAGGACGAAAATGACCTAAATATTAATTCAATGACACAAACAAAGTTATTGGATGCACAAGATTGGTTAAAAACACTAATTGGACAAGAATATGCCTAGGGAGGACGAAAATGACCTAAATGTTAATCCAATGACACAAATGAACTTATTGGATGCACAACATTGGTTAAAAACCCTAATTGGACAAGAGTAAGCCTAGGAAGGACGAAAATAACCTAATTGATCATCCAATGACACAAACACACCTATTGGATGCACAAGATTGGTTAAAAACCCTAATTGGACAAGAATATGCCTAGGGAGGACGAAAATGACCTAAATATTAATTCAATGACACAAACAAAGTTATTGGATGCACAAGATTGATTAAAAACCCTAATTTGACAAGAATAAGTCTAGGTAGGACGAAAATGAGCTAATTGATCATCCAATGACACAAACACACCTATTGGATGCACAAGATTGGTTAAAAACTCTAATTGGAAAAGATTATGCCTAGGGAGGACGAAAATGACCTAAATGTTAATTCAATGACACAAATGAACTTATTGGATGCACAACATTGGTTAAAAACCCTAATTGGACAAGAGTAAGCCTAGGAAGGACGAAAATAACCTAATTGATCATCCAATGACACAAACACACCTATTGGATGCACAAGATTGGTTAAAAACCCTAATTGGACAAGAATATGCCTAGGGAGGACGAAAATGACCTAAATATTAATTCAATGACACAAACAAAGTTATTGGATGCACAAGATTGATTAAAAACCCTAATTTGACAAGAATAAGTCTAGGTAGGACGAAAATGACCTAATTGATCATCCAATGACACAAACACACCTATTGGATGCACAAGATTGGTTAAAAACCCTAATTGGACATGAATAAGCCTAGGGACGACGGAAACGACCTAATTGATCATCCAATGACACAAACACACCTATTGGATGCACAAGATTGGTTAAAAACCCTAATTGGACAAGAATAAGCCTAGGGAAGACGATAATGACCTAATTGATCATCCAATGACACAAACACACCTATTGGATGCACAAGATTGGTTAAAAACCCTAATTGGACAAGAATATGCCTAGGGAGGACGAAAATGACCTAATTGATCATCCAATGACACAAACACACCTATTGGATGCACAAGATTGGTTAAAAACCCTAATTGGACAAGAATAAGCCTAGGGTGGATGAAAATAACCTAATTGATCATCCAATGACACAAACACACCTATTGGATGCACAAGATTGGTTAAAAACCCTAATTGGACAAGAATATGCCTAGGGAGGACGAAAATGACCTAAATGTTAATCCAATGACACAAATGAACTTATTGGATGCATAAAATTGGTTAAAAACCCTAATTGGACAAGAATAAGCCTAGGGAGGATGAAAATGACCTAATTGATCATCCAATGACACAAACACACCTATTGGATGCACAAGATTGGTTAAAAACCCTAATTGGACAAGAATATGCCTAGGGAGGATGAAAATGATCTAAATATTAATTCAATCACACAAATAAAGTTATTGGATGCACAAGATTGGTTAAAAACCCTAATTGGACAAGAATAAGCTTAGGGAGGACGAAAATGACCTAATTGATCATCCAATGACACAAACACACCTATTGGATGCACAAGATTGGTTAAAAACCCTAATTGGACAAGAATATGCCTAGGGAGGACGAAAATGACCTAAGTGATCATCCAACGACACAAACACACCTATTTGATGCACAAGAACGGTTAAAAACCCTAATTGGACAAGAATAAGCCTAGGGAGGACGAAAATGACCTAATTGATCATCCAATGACACAAACACACCTATTGGATGCACAAGATTGGTTAAAAACCCTAATTGGACAAGAATATGCCTAGGGAGGACGAAAATGACCTAATTGATCATCCAATGACACAAACACACCTATTGGATGCACAAGATTCGTTAAAAACCCTAATTGGACAAGAAATAGCCTAGGGAGGACGAAAATGACCTAATTGATCATCCAATGACACAAACACACCTATTGGATGCACATGATCGGTTAAAAACCCTAATTGGACAAGAATAAGCCTAGGGAGGACGAAAATGACCTAATTGATCATCCAATGACACAAACACACCTATTGGATGCACAAGATTGGTTAAAAACCCTAATTGGACAAGAATATGCCTAGGGAGGACGAAAATGACCTAATTGATCTTCGAATGACACAAATGAACGTATTGGATGCACAAGACTAGTTAAAAACCCTAATTGGACAAGAATAAGCCTAGGGAGAACGAAAATAACCTAATTGATCATCCAATGACACAAACACACCTATTGGATGCACAAGATTGGTCTAAAACTCTAATTGGACAAGAATATGCCTAGGGAGGACGAAAATGACCTAATTGATCATCCAATGACACAAACACACCTATTGGATGCACAAGATTCGTTAAAAACCCTAATTGGACAAGAATATGCCTAAGGAGGACGAAAATGACCTAATTGATCATCCAATGACACAAACACACCTATTGGATGCACAAGATTGGTTAAAAACCCTAATTGGACAAGAATATGCCTAGGGAGGACGAAAATGACCTAATTGATCATCCAATGACACAAACACACCTATTGGATGCACAAGATTGGTTAAAAACCCTACCTGGACAAGAATATGTCTAGGGAGGACGAAAATGACCTAATTGATCATCCAATGACACAAATGAACTTATTGGATGCACAAGATTGGTTAAAAACCTAATTGGACAAGAATAAGCCTAGGGAGAATGAAAATGACCTAAATGTTAAGCCAATGACACAACTCAACTTATTGGATGCACAAGATTGGTTAAAAACCCTAATTGGACAAGAATAAGCCTAGGGAGGACGAAAATGACCTAATTGATCATCCAATGACACAAACACACCTATTGGATGCACAAGATTGGTTAAAAACCCTAATTGGACAAGAATATGCCTAGGGAGGACGAAAATGACCTAATTGATCATCCAATGACACAAACACACCTATTGGATGCACAAGATTGTTAAAAACCCTAATTGGACAAGAATATGCCTAGGGAGGATGAATATGACCTAAATGTTAATCCAATAACACAAATGAACTTATTGGATGCACAAGATTGGTTAAAAACCCTAATTGGACAAGAATAAGCCTAGGGAGAACGAAAATGACCTAAATTTTAATTCAATGACACAACTCAACTTATTGGATGCACAAGATTGGTTAAAAACCCTAATTGGACAAGAATAAGCCTAGGGAGGACGAAAATAACCTAATTGATCATCCAATGACACAAACACACCTATTGGATGCACAAGATTGGTTAAAAACCCTAATTGGACAAGAATATGCCTAGGGAGGACGAAAATGACCTAAATGTTAATTCAATGACACAAATGAACGTATTGGATGCACAAGATTGGTTAAATACCCTAATTGGACAAGAATAAGCCTAGGGAGGACGAAAATAACCTAATTGATCATCCAATGACACAAACACACCTATTGGATGCACAAGATTGGTTAAAAACCCTAATTGGACAAGAATATGCCTAGGGAGGACGAAAATGACCTAATTGATCATCCAGACACAAACACACCTATTGGATGCACAAGATCGGTTAAAAACCCTAATTGGACAAGAATAAGCCTAGGGAGGACGAAAATGACCTAATTGATCATCCAATGACACAAACACACCTATTGGATGCACAAGATTGGTTAAAAACCCTAATTGGACAAGAATATGCCTAGGGAGGACGAAAATGACCAAATTGATCATCCAATGACACAAACACACCTATTGAAGGCACAAGATTGGTTAAAAACCCTAATTTGACAAGAATATGAGTAGGGAGGACGAAAATGACCTAAATGTTAATTCAATGACACAAACGAACTTATTGGATGCACAACATTGGTTAAAAACCCTAATTGGACAAGAATAAGCCTAGGGAGGACGAATACGACCTAATTGATCATCGAATGACACAAACATACATATTGGATGCACAAGATTGGTTAAAAACCTAATTGGACAAGAATAAGCCTAGGGAGGACGAAAATGACCTAATTGATCATCCAATGACACAAACACACCTATTGGATGCACAAGATTGGTTAAAAACCCTAATTGGACAAGAATATGCCTAGGGAGGACGAAAATGACCTAAATGTTAATCCAATGACACAAATGAACTTATTGGATATACAAGATTGGTTAAAAACCCTAACTGGACAAGAATAAGCCTAGGGAGGACGAAAATGACCTAATTGATCATCCAATGACACAAACACACCTATTGGATGCACAAGATTGGTTAAAAACCCTAATTGGACAAGAATATGCCTAGGGAGGACGAAAATGACCTAAATATTAATTCAATGACACAAACAAACTTATCGGATGCACAAGATTGGTTAAAAACCCTAATTGGACAAGAATAAGCCTAGGGAGGACGAAAATGACCTAATTGATCATCCAATGACACAAAAACACCTATTGCATGCACAAGATTGGTTAAAAATCCTAATTGGACAAGAATAAGCCTAGGGAGGACGAAAATGACCTAATTGATCATCCAATGACACAAACACACCTATTGGATGCACAAGATTGGTTAAAAACCCTAATTGGACAAGAATATGCCTAGGGAGGACGAAAATGACCTAAATATTAATTCAATGACACAAACAAACTTATCGGATGCACAAGATTGGTTAAAAACCATAATTCGACAAGAATTAGCCTAGGGAGGACGAAAATGACCTAATTGATCATCCAATGACACAAACACACCTATTGGATGCACAAGATTGGTTAAAAACCCTAATTGGACAAGAATATGCCTAGGGAGGACGAAAATGACCTAATTGATCATCCAATGACACAAACACACCTATTGGATGCACAAGATTGGTTAAAAACCCTAATTGGACAAGAATATGCCTAGGGAGAGCGAAAATGACCTAATTGATCTTCCAATGACACAAATGAACTTATTGGATGCACAAGATTAGTTAAAAACCCTAATTGGACAAGAATAAGCCTTGGGAGGACGAAAATGACCTAAATGTTAATCCAATGACACAAATGAATGTATTGGATGCACAAGATTGGTTAAAAACCCTAATTGGACAAGAATAAGCTTAGGGAGGACGAAAATGACCTAATTGATCATCCAATGACACAAACACACCTATTGGATGCACAAGATTGGTTAAAAACCCTAATTGGACAAGAATATGCCTAGGGAGGACGAAAATGACCTAAATATTAATTCAATGACACAAACAAACTTATCGGATGCACAAGATTGGTTAAAAACCCTAATTCGACAAGAATTAGCCTAGGGAGGACGAAAATGACCTAATTGATCATCCAATGACACAAACACACCTATTGGATGCACAAGATGGTTAAAAACCCTAATTGGACAAGAATAAGCCTAGGGAGGACGAAAATGACCTAATTGATCATCCAATGACACAAACACACCTATTGGATGCACAAGATTGGTTAAAAACCCTAATTGGACAAGAATATGCCTAGGGAGGACGAAAATGACCTAATTGATCATCCAATGACACAAACACACCTATTGGATGCACAAGATTGGTTAAAAACCCTAATTGGACAAGAATATGCCGAGGGAGGACGAAAATACCCTAATTGATCATCCAATGACACAAACACACCTATTGGATGCACAAGATTGGTTAAAAACCCTAATTGCATAAGAATATGCCTAGGGAGGACGAAAATGACCTAAATGTTAATCCAATGACACAACTCAACTTATTGGATGCACAAGATTGGTTTAAAACCCTAATTGGACAAGAATAATCCTAGGGAGGACGAAAATGACCTAATTGATCATCCAATGACACAAACACACCAATTGGATGCACAAGATTCGTTAAAAACCCTAATTGGACAAGAATATGCCTAGGGAGGACGAAAATGACCTAATTGATCATCCAATGACACAAACACACCTATTGGATGCACAAGATTGCTTAAAAACCCTAATTGGACAAGAATATGCCTAGGGAGGACGAAAATGACCTAATTGATCATCCAATGACACAAATACACCTATTGGATGCACAAGATTGGTTAAAAACCCTAATTGGACAAGAATCCGCCTAGGGAGGACGAAAATGACCTAATTGATCATCCAATGACACAAACACACCTATTGGATGCACAAGATTGGTTAAAAACCCTAATTGGACAAGAATATGCCTAGGGAGGACGAAAATGACCCAAATATTAATTCAATGACACAAACAAACTTATCGGATGCACAAGATTGGTTAAAAACCCTAATTGGACAAGAATAAGCCTAGGGAGGACGAAAATGACCTAATTGATCATCCAATGACACTAACACACCTATTTGATGCACAAGATTGGTTAAAAACCCTAACTGGACAAGAATAAGACTAGGGAGGACGAAAATGACCTAATTGATCATCCAATGACACAAACACACCTATTGGATGCACAAGATTGGTTAAAAACCCTAATTGGACAAGAATATGCCTAGGGAGGACGAAAATGACCTAATTGATCATCCAATGACACAAACACACCAATTGGAAGTACGAGATTGGTTAAAAACCTAATTGGACAAGAATATGCCTAGGGAGGACGAAAATGACC
>JBBPBR010001995.1:0-14732 GCA_037974775.1 Cicer pinnatifidum | reverse complement strand
GCCTAGGGAGGACGAAAATGACCTAAATGTTAATCCAATGACACAACTCAACTTATTGGATGCACAAGATTGGTTAAAAACCCTAATTGGACAAGAATAAGCCTAGGGAGGACGAAAATAACCTAATTGATCATCCAATGACACAAACACACCTATTGGATACACAAGATTGGTTAAAAACCCTAATTGGACAAGAATAACCCTAGGGAGGACGAAAATGACCTAATTGATCATCCAATGACACAAACATACCAAATGGATGCACAAGATTCGTTAAAAACCCTAATTGGACAAGAATATGCCTAGGGATGACGAAAATGACCTAATTGATCATCCAATGACACAAACACACCTATTGGATGCACAGGATTGGTTAAAAACCCTAATTGGACAAGAATATGCCTAGGGAGGACGAAAATGACCTAATTGTTAATCCAATGACACAACTCAACTTATTGGATGCACAAGATTGGTTAAAAACCCTAATTTGACAAGAATATGCCTAGGGAGGACGAAAATGACCTAATTGATCATCCAATGACACAAACGAACTTATTGGATGCACAAGATTAGTTAAAAACCCTAATTGGACAAGAATAAGCCTAGGGAGGACGAAAATAACCTAATTGATCATCCAATGACACAAACACACCTATTAGATGCACAAGATTGGTCTAAAACTCAAATTGGACAAGAATATGCCTAGGGAGGACGAAAATGACCTAAATGTTAATCCAATGACACAAATGAACTTATTGGATGCACAAGATTGGTTAAAAACCCTAATTGGACAAGAATAAGCCTAGGGAGGACGAAAATGACCTAAATGTTAATCCATTGAAACAACTCAATTTATTGGATGCACAAGATTGGTTAAAAACCCTAATTGGACAAGAATAAGCCTAGGGAGGACGAAAATGACCTAATTGATCATCCAATGACACAAACACACCTATTGGATGCACAAGATTGGTTAAAAACCCTAATTGGACAAGAATAAGCCTACGGAGAACGTAAATGACCTAATTGATCATCCAATGACACAAACACACCTATTGGATGCACAAGATTGGTTAAAATCCTAATTGGACAAGAATAAGCCTAGGGAGTACGAAAATGACCTAAATGTTAATCCAATGACACAACTCAACTTATTGGATGCACAAGATTGGTTAAAAACCCTAATTGGACAAGAATAAGCCTAGGGAGGACGAAAATGACCTAATTGATCATCCAATGACACAAACACACCTATTGGATGCACAAGATTGGTTAAAAAACCCTAATTGGACAAGAATATGCCTAGGGAGGACGAAAATGAACAAATTGATCATCCAATGACACAAATGAACTTATTGGATGCACAAGATTAGTTAAAAACCCTAATTGGACAAGAATAAGCCTAGGGAGGACGAAAATAACCTAATTGATCATCCAATGACACAAACACACCTATTGGATGCACAAGATTGGTCTAAAACTCTAATTGGACAAGAATATGCCTAGGGAGGACGAAAATGTTCTAAATGTTAATCCAATGACACAAATGAACTTATTGGATGCACAAGATTGGTTAAAAACCCTAATTGGACAAGAATAAGCCTAGGGAGGACGAAAATGACCTAAATGTTAATCCAATGACACAACTCAACTTATTGGATGCACAAGATTGGTTAAAAACCCTAATTGGGAAAGAATAAGCCTAGGGAGGACGAAAATGACCTAATTGATCATCCAATGACACAAATGAACTTATTGGATGCACAAGATTAGTTAAAAACCCTAATTGGACAAGAATAAGCCTAGGGAGGACGAAAATAACCTAATTGATCATCCAATGACACAAACACACCTATTGGATGCACAAGATTGGTCTAAAACTCTAATTGGACAAGAATATGCCTAGGGAGGACGAAAATGACCTAAATGTTAATCCAATGACACAAATGAACTTATTGGATGCACAAGATTGGTTAAAAACCCTAATTGGACAAGAATAAGCCTCGGGAGGACGAAAATGACCTAAATGTTAATCCAATGACACAACTCAACTTATTGGATGCACAAGATTGGTTAAAAACCCTAATTGGACAAGAATAAGCCTAGGGAGGACGAAAATGACCTAATTGATCATCCAATGACACAAACACACCTATTGGATGCACAAGATTGGTTAAAAACCCTAATTGGACAAGAATATGCCTAGAGAGGACGAAAATGACCTAATTGATCATCCAATGACACAAACACACCTATTGGATGGACAAGATCGGTTAAAAACCCTAATTGGACAAGAAAAAGCCGAGGGAGGACGAAAATGACCTAATTGATCATCCAATGACACAAATGAACTTATTGGATGCACAAGATTAGTTAAAAACCCTAATTGGACAAGAATAAGCCTAGGGAGGACGAAAATAACCTAATTGATCATCCAATGACACAAACACACCTATTGGATGCACAAGATTGGTCTAAAACTCTAATTGGACAAGAATATGCCTAGGGAGGACGAAAATGACTTAAATGTTAATCCAATGAAACAAATGAACTTATTGGATGCACAAGATTGGTTAAAAACCCTAATTGGACAAGAATAAGCCTAGGGAGGACGAAAATGACCTAAATGTTAATCCAATGACACAACTCAACTTATTGGATGCACAAGATTGGTTAAAAACCCTAATTGGACAAGAATAAGCCTAGGGAGGACGAAAATGAACTAATTGTTCATCCAATGACACAAACACACCTATTGGATGCACAAGATTGGTTAAAAACCCTAATTGGACAAGAATAAGCCTAGGGAGGACGAAAATGACCTAATTGATCATCCAATGACACAAACACACCTATTGGATGCACAAGATTGGTTAAAAACCCTAATTAAACAAGAATATGCCTAGGGAGGATGAAAATGACCTAAATGTTAATCCAATGACTCAAATGAACTTATTGGATGCACAAGATTGGTTAAAAACCCTAATTGGACAAGAATAAGCCTAAGGAGGACGAAAATGACCTAATTGATCATCCAATGACACAAACACACCTATTGGATGCACAAGATTGGTTAAAAACCCTAATTGGACAAGAATATGCCAAGGGAGGACGAAAATGACCTAAATATTAATTCAATGACACAAACAAAGTTATTGGATGCACAAGATTGGTTAAAAACCCTAATTGGACAAGAACAACCCTAGGAGGACATAAATGACCTAATTGATCATCCAATGACAAAAACACACCTATTGGATGCACAAGATTGGTTAAAAACACTAATTGGACAAGAATATGCCTAGGGAGGACGAAAATGACCTAAATATTAATTCAACGACACAAACAAACTTATCGGATGCACAAGATTGGTTAAAAACCCTAATTGGACAAGAATAAGCCTAGGGAGGACGAAAATAACCTAAATGTTAATCCAATGACACAACTCAACTTATTGGATGCACAAGTTTGGTTAAAAACCCTAATTGGACAAGAATAAGCCTAGGGAGGACGAAAATAACCTAATTGATCATCCAATGACACAAACACACCTATTGGATACACAAGATTGGTTAAAAACCCTAATTGGACAAGAATAACCCTAGGGAGGACGAAAATGACCTAATTGATCATCCAATGACACAAACATACCAATTGGATGCACAAGATTCGCTAAAAACCCTAATTGGACAACAATATGCCTAGGGAGGACGAAAATGACCTAATTGATCATCCAATGACACAAACACACCTATTGGATGCACAGGATTGGTTAAAAACCCTAATTGGACAAGAATATGCCTAGGGAGGACGAAAATGACCTAATTGTTAATCCAATGACACAACTCAACTTATTGGATGCACAAGATTGGTTAAAAACCCTAATTTGACAAGAATATGCGTAGGGAGGACGAAAATGACCTAATTGATCATCCAATGACACAAACACACCTATTGGATGCACAAGATTGGTTAAAAACCCTAATTGGACAAGAATATGCCTAGGGAGGACGAAAATGACCTAATTGATCATCCAATGACACAAACACACCTATTGGATGCACAAGATTGGTTTAAAACCCTAAATGGACAAGAATATGCCTAGGGAGGACGAAAATGACCTAATTGATCATCCAATGATACAAATGAACTTATTGGATGCACAAGATTGGTTAAAAACCCTAATTGGACAATAATAAGCCTAGGGAGGACGAAAATGACCTAATTGATCATCCAATGACACAAACACACCTATTGGATGAACAAGATTGGTTAAAAACCCTAATTGGACAAGAATAAGCCTAGGGAGGACGAAAATGACCTAATTGATCATCCAATGACACAAACACACCTATTGGATGCACAAGATTGGTTAAAAACCCTAATTGGACAATAATAAGCCTAGAGAGGACGAAAATGACCTAATTGATCATCCAATGACACAAACACACCTATTGGATGCACAAGATCGGTTAAAAACCCTAATTGGACAAGAATAAGCCTAGGGAGGACGAAAATGACCTAATTGATCATCCAATGACACAAACACACCTATTGGACGCACAAGATTGGTTAAAAACCCTAATTGGACAAGAATATGCCTAGAGAGGACGAAAATGACCTAATTGATCATCCAATGACACAAATGAACTTATTGGATGCACAAGATTAGTTAAAAACCCTAATTGGACAAGAATAAGCCTAGGGAGGACGAAAATAACCTAATTGATCATCCAATGACACAAACACACCTATTGGATGCACAAGATTGGTCTAAAACTCTAATTGGACAAGAATATGCCTAGGGAGGACGAAAATGACCTAAATGTTAATCCAATGACACAAATGAACTTATTGGATGCACAAGATTGGTTAAAAACCCTAATCGGACAAAATAAGCTTAGGGAGGACGAAAATGACCTAAATGTTAATCCAATGACACAACTCAACTTATTGGATGCTCAAGATTGGTCAAAAACCCTAATTGGGCAAGAATAAGCTTAGGGAGGACTAAAATGACCTAATTGATCATCCAATGACACAAACACACCTATTGGATGCACAAGATTGGTTAAAAACCCTAATTGGACAAGAATAAGCCTAGGGAGGACGAAAATGACCTAACTGTTAATCCAATGACACAACTCAACTTATTGGATGCACAAGATTGGTTAAAAACCCTAATTTGACAAGAATATGCCTAGGGAGGACGAAAATGACCTAATTGATCATCCAATGACACAAACACACCTATTGGATGCACAAGATTGGTTAAAAACCCTAATTGGACAAGAATATGCCTAGGGAGGACGAAAATGACCTAATTGATCATCCAATGACACAAACACACCTATTGGATGCACAAGATTGGTTAAAATTCCTAATTGGACAAGAATATGCTTAGGGAGGACGAAAATGACCTAATTGATCATCCAATGACACAAACACACCTATTGGATGCACAAGATTAGTTAAAAACCCTAATTGGACAAGAATATGCCTAGGGAGAACGAAAATCACCTAATTGATCATCCAATGACACAAACACACCTATTGGATGCACAAGATTGGTTAAAAACCCTAATTGGAAAAGAATAAGCCTAGGGAGGACGAAAATGACCTAATTGATCATCCAATGACACAAACACACCTATTGGATGCACAAGATTGGTTAAAAACCCTAATTGGACAAGAATATGCCAAGGGAGGACGAAAATGACCTAAATATTAATTCAATGACACAAACAAAGTTATTGGATGCACAAGATTGGTTAAAAACCCTAATTTGACAAGAATAAGTCTAGGGAGGACGAAAATGACCTAATTGATCATCCAATGACACAAACACACCTATTGGATGCACAAGATTGGTTAAAAACCCTAATTGGACAAGAATAAGCCTAGGGAGGACGAAAATGACCTAATTGATCATCCAATGACACAAACACACTAATTGGATGCACAAGATTGGTTAAAAACCCTAATTGGACAAGAATAAGCCTAGGGAGGACGAAAATGACCTAATTGATCATCCAATGACACAAATGAACTTATTGGATGCACAAGATTTGTTAAAAACCCTAATTGGACAAGAATAAGCCTAGGGAGGACGAAAATGACCTAATTGATCATCCAATGACACAAACACACCTATTGGAAGCACAAGATTGGTTAAAAACCCTAGTTGGACAAAATATGCCTAGGGAGGACGAAAATGATCTAATTGATCATCCAATGACACAAATGAACTTATTGGATGCACAAGATTGGTTAAAAACCCTAATTGGACAAGAATAAGCATAGAAAGGACGAAAATGACCTAATTGATCATCCAATGACACAAACACACCTATTGGATGCACAAGATTGGTTAAAAACCCTAATTGGATAAGAATATGCCTAGGGAGGACGAAAATGACCTAATTGATCATCCAATGACACAAATGAACTTATTGGATGCACAAGATTCGTTAAAAATCCTAATTGGACAAGAATAAGCATAGAAAGGATGAAAATGACCTAATTGATCATCCAATGACACAAACACACCTATTGGATGCACAAGATTGGTTAAATACCCTAGTTGGACAAGAATAAGCCTAGGGAGAACGAAAATGACCTAAATGTTAATCCAATGACCAACTCAACTTATTGTATGCACAAGATTGGTTAAAAACCATAGTTGGACAAGAACATGCCTAGGGAGGACGAAAATGACCTAATTGATCATCCAATGACACTAATGAACTTATTGGATGCACAAGATTGGTTAAAAACCCTAATTGGACAAGAATAAGCCTAGGGAGGACGAAAATGACCTAATTGATCATCCAATGACACAAACACACCTATTGGATGCACAAGATTGGTTAAAAACCCTAATTGGACAAGAATATGCCTAGGGAGGAGGAAAATGACCTAATTGATCATCCAATGACACAAACACACCTATTGGATGCACAAGATTGGCTAAAAACCCTAATTGGAAAAGAATATGCCTAGGGAGGACGAAAATGACCTAAATATTAATTCAATGACACAAACAAAGTTATTGGATGCACAAGATTGGTTAAAAACCCTAATTTGACAAGAATAAGTCAAGGGAGGACGAAAATGACCTAATCGATCATCCAATGACACAAACACACCTATTGGATGCACAAGATTGGTTAAAAACCCTAATTGGACAAGAATAAGCCTAGGGAGGACGAAAATGACCTAATTGATCATCCAATGACACAAACACACCTATTGGATGCACAAGATTGGTTAAAAACCCTAATTGGACAAGAATAAGCCTAGGGAGGACGAAAATGACCTAATTGATCATCCAATGACACAAATGAACTTATTGGATGCACAAGATTTGTTAAAAACCCTAATTGGACAAGAATAAGCTTAGGGAGGACGAAAATGACCTAATTGATCATCCAATGACACAAACACATCTATTGGATGCACAAGATTGGTTAAAAACCCTAATTGGACAAGAATATGCCTAGGGAGGACGAAAATGACCTAAATATTAATTCAATGACACAAACAAAGTTATTGGATGCACAAGATTGGTTAAAAACCCTAATTTGACAAGAATTAGTCAAGGGAGGACGAAAATAACCTAATTGATCATCCAATGACACAAACACACCTATTGGATGCACAAGATTGGTTAAAAACCCTAATTGGACAAGAATAAGCCTAGGGAGGACGAAAATGACCTAATTGATCATCCAATGACACAAACAAACCTATTGGATGCACAAGATTGGTTAAAAACCCTAACTGGACAAGAATAAGCATAGAAAGGACGAAAATGACCTAATTGATCATCCAATGACACAAACACACCAATTGGATGCACAAGATTGGTTAAAAACCCTAATTGGACAAGAATAAGCCTAGGGAGGACGAAAATGACCTAATTGATCATCCAATGACACAAATGAACTTATTGGATGCACAAGATTTGTTAAAAACCCTAATTGGACAAGAATAAGCCTAGGGAGGAAGAAAATGACCTAATTGATCATCCAATGATACAAACACACCTATTGGAAGCACAAGATTGGTTAAAAACACTAGTTGGTCAAGAATATGCCTAGGGAGGAGGAAAATGACCTAATTGATCATCCAATGACACAAATGAACTTATTGGATGCACAAGATTGGTTAAAAACCCTAATTGGACAATAATAAGCATAGAAAGGACGAAAATGACCTAATTGATCATCCAATGACACAAATACACCTATTGGATGCACAAGATTGGTTAAAAACCCTAATTGGACAAGAATAAGCCTAGGGAGGACGAAAATGACCTAATTGATCATCCAATGACACAAATGAACTTATTGGATGCACAAGATTTGTTAAAAACCCTAATTGGACAAGAATAAGCCTAGGGACGACGAAAATGACCTAATTGATCATCTAATGACACAAACACACCTATTGGATGCACAAGATTGGTTAAAAACCCTAATTGGACAAGAATAAGCCTAGGGAGGACGAAAATGACCTAATT
This sequence comes from Cicer pinnatifidum, assembly GCA_037974775.1. Classification (NCBI taxonomy): domain Eukaryota; kingdom Viridiplantae; phylum Streptophyta; class Magnoliopsida; order Fabales; family Fabaceae; genus Cicer; species Cicer pinnatifidum. The sequence continues at coordinate 6,208 of JBBPBR010001995.1, read as the reverse complement.
GATCATCCAATGACACAAACACACCTATTGGATGCACAAGATTGGTTAAAAACCCTAATTGGACAAGAATAAGCCTAGGGAGGACGAAAATGACCTAAATATTAATTCAATGACACAATCAAAGTTATTGGATCCACAACATTGGTTAAAAACCCTAATTGGACAAGAATAAGCCTAGGGAGGACGAAAATGACCTAATTGATCATCCAATGACACAAATGAACTTATTGGATGCACAAGATTTGTTAAAAACCCTAATTGGACAAGAATAAGCCTAGGGAGGACGAAAATGACCTAATTGATCATCCAATGACACAAACACACCTATTGGATGCACATGATTGGTTAAAAACCCTAATTGGACAAGAATTGCCTAGGGAGGACGAAAATGACCTAATTGATCATCCAATGACACAAACACACCTATTGGATGCACAAGATTGGTTAAAAACCCTAATTGGACAAGAATATGCCTAGGGAGGAAGAAAATGACCAAAATATTAATTCAATTACACAAACAAAGTTATTGGATGCACAAGATTGGTTAAAAACCCTAATTTGACAAGAATAAGTCAAGGGAGGACGAAAATGACCTAATCGATCATCCAATGACACAAACACACCTATTGGATGCACAAGATTGGTTAAAAACCCTAATTGGACAAGAATAAGCCTAGGGAGGACGAAAATGACCTAATTGATCATCTAATGACACAAACACACCTATTGGATGCACAAGATTGGTTAAAAACCCTAATTGGACAAGAATAAGCCTAGGGAGGACGAAAATGACCTAATTGATCATCCAATGACACAAATGAACTTATTGGATGCACAAGATTTGTTAAAAACCCTAATTGGACAAGAATAAGCCTAGGGAGGACGAAAATGACATAATTGATCATCCAATGACACAAACACACCTATTGGATGCACAAGATTGGTTAAAAACCCTAATTGGACAAGAATAAGCCTATGGAGGACGAAAATGACCTAAATGTTAATCCAATGACACAACTCAACTTATTGGATGCACAAGATTGGTTAAAAACCCTAATTGGACAAGAATAAGCCTAGGGAGGACGAAAATGACCTAAATGATAATCCAATGACACAACTAAACCTATTGGATGCACAAGATTGGTTAAAAACCCTAATTGGACAAGAATAAGCCTAGGGAGGACGAAAATGACCTAATTGATCATCCAATGACACAAACACACCTATTGGATGCACAAGATTGGTTAAAAACCCTAATTGGACAAGAATATGCCTAGGGAGGACAAAAATGACCTAAATATTAATTCAATGACACAAACAAACTTATTGGATGCACAAGATTGGTTAAAAACCCTAGTTGGACAAGAATAAGACTAGGGAGGACGAAAATTACCTAATTGATCATCCAATGACACAAATGAACTTATTAGATGCACAAGATTGGTTAAAAACCCTAATTGGTCAAGAATAAGCCTAGGGAGGACGAAAATGACCTAATTGATCATCCAATGACACAAACACACCTATTGGATGCACAAGATTGGTTAAAAACCCTAATTGGACAAGAATATGCCTTGGGAGGACGAAAATGACCTTAATATTAATTCAATGACACAAACAAACTTATGGGATGCACAAGATTGGTTAAAAACACTAATTGGACAAGAATATGCGTAAGGAGGACGAAAATGACCTAATTGATCATCCAATGACACAAACACACCTATTGGATGCACAAGATTGGTTAAAAACCCTAATTGGACAAGAATATGCCTAGGGAGGACGAAAATGACCTAATTGATCATCCAATGACACAAACACACCTATTGGATGCACAAGATTGGTTAAAAACCCTAATTGGACAAGAATAAGCATCGGGAGGACGAAAATGACCTAATTGATCATCTATTGCCACAAACACACCTATTGGATGCACAAGATTGGTTTAACACCTATTGGATGCACAAGATTGGTTAAAAACCCTAATTGGACAAGAATAAGCCTAGGGAGGACGAAAATAACCTAATTGATCATCCAATGACACAAACACACCTATTGGATGCACAAAAATTGGTTAAAAATCCTAATTGGACAAGAATATGCCTAGGGAGGACGAAAATGACCTAAATGTTAATCCAATGACACAAATGAACTTATTGGATGCACAAGATTGGTTAAAAACCCTAATTGGACAAGAATAAGCCTAGGGAGGACGAAAATGACCTAAATGTTAACCGAATGACACAACTCAACTTATTGGATGCACACGATTGGTTAAAAACCCTAATTGGACAAGAATAAGCCTAGGGAGGACGAAAATGACCTAATTGATCATCCAATGACACAAACACACCTATTGGATGCACAAGATTGGTTAAAAACCCTAATTGGACAAGAATATGCCTAGGGAGGACGAAAATGACCTAAATATTAATTCAATGAAACAAACAAACTTATTGGATGCACAAGATTGGTTAAAAACCCTAATTGGAGAAGAATAAGCCTAGGGAGGACGAAAATGACCTAATTGATCATCCAATGACACAGACACACCTATTGGAAGCACAAGATTGATAAAAAACCCTAATTGGACAAGAATATGCCTAGGGAGGACGAAAATGACCTAAATGTTAATCCAATGACACAAATGAACTTATTGGATGCACAAGATTGGTTAAAAACCCTAATTGGACAAGAATAAGCCTAGGGAGGACGAAAATGACCTTAATGTTCATCCAATGACACAAATGAACTTATTGGATGCACAAGATTGGTTAAAAACCCTAATTGGACAAGAATATGCCTAGGGAGGACGAAAATGACCTAAATGTTAATCCAATGACACAAATGAACTTATTGGATGCACAAGATTGGTTAAAAACCCTAATTGGACAAGAATAAGCCTAGGGAGGACGAAAATGACCTAAATGTTAATCCAATGACACAAATGAACTTATTGGATGCACAAGATTGGTTAAAAACCCTAATTGGACAACAATAAGTCTAGGGAGGACGAAAATGACCTAAATGTTAATCCAATGACACAACTCAACTTATTGGATGCACAAGATTGGTTAAAAACCCTAATTGGGCAAGAATAAGACTAGGGAGGACGAAGATGACCTAATTGATCATCCAATGACACAAAAACACCTATTGGATGCACAAGATTGGTTAAAAACCCTAATTGGACAAGAATAAGCCTAAGGAGGACGAAAATGACCTAATTGATCATCCAATGACACAAACACACCTATTGGATGCACAAGATTGGTTAAAAACCCTAATTGGACAAGAATAAGCCTAGGGAGGACGAAAATGACCTAATTGATCATCCAATAACACAAAAACACCTATTGGATGCACAAGATTGGTTAAAAACCCTAATTGGACAAGAATAAGCCTATGGAGGACGAAAATGACCTAATTGATCATCCAATGACACAAACACACCTATTGGATGCACAAGATTGGTTAAAAACCCTAATTGGACAACAATAAGCCTAGGGAGGACGAAAATGACCTAATTGATCATCCAATGACACAAACACACCTATTGGATGCACAAGATTGGTTAAAAACCCTAATTGGACAAGAATATGCCTAGGGAGGACGAAAATGACCTAATTGATCATCCAATGACACAAACACACCTATTGGATGCACAAGATTGGTTAAAATTCCTAATTGGACAAGAATATGCCTAGGGAGGACGAAAATGACCTAATTGATCATCCAATGACACAAACACACCTATTGGATGCACAAGATTAGTTAAAAACCCTAATTGGACAAGAATATGCCTAGGGAGAACGAAAATCACCTAATTGATCATCCAATGACACAAACACACCTATTGGATGCACAAGATTGGTTAAAAACCCTAATTGGAAAACAATAAGCCTAGGGAGGACGAAAATGACCTAATTGATCATCCAATGACACAAACACACCTATTGGATGCACAAGATTGGTTAAAAACCCTAATTGGACAAGAATATGCCAAGGGAGGACGAAAATGACCTAAATATTAATTCAATGACACAAACAAAGTTATTGGATGCACAAGATTGGTTAAAAACCCTAATTGGACAAGAACAACCCTAGGAGGACATAAATGACCTAATTGATCATCCAATGACAAAAACACACCTATTGGATGCACAAGATTGGTTAAAAACCCTAATTGGACAAGAATATGCCTAGGGAGGACGAAAATGACCTAAATATTAATTCAAAGACACAAACAAACTTATCGGATGCACAAGATTGGTTAAAAACCCTAATTGGACAAGAATAAGCCTAGGGAGGACGAAAATGACCTAAATGTTAATCCAATGACACAACTCAACTTATTGGATGCACAAGATTGGTTAAAAACCCTAATTGGACAAGAATAAGCATAGGGAGGACAAAAATAACCTAATTGATCATCCAATGACACAAACACACCTATTAGACACAAGATTGGTTAAAAACCCTAATTGGACAAGAATAACCCTAGGGACGACGAAAATGACCTAATTGATCATCCAATGACACAAATATACCAATTGGATGCACAAGATTCGTTAAAAACCCTAATTGGACAAGAATATGCCTAGGGAGGACGAAAATGACCTAATTGATCATCCAATGACACAAACACACCTATTGGATGCACAGGATTGGTTAAAAACCCTAATTGGACAAGAATATGCTTAGGGAGGACGAAAATGACCTAATTGTTAATCCAATGACACAACTCAACTTATTGGATGCACAAGATTGGTTAAAAACCCTAATTTGACAAGAATATGCCTAGGGAGGACGAAAATGACCTAATTGATCATCCAATGACACAAATGAACTTATTGGATGCACAAGATTAGTTAAAAACCCTAATTGGACAAGAATAAGCCTAGGGAGGACGAAAATAACCTAATTGATCATCCAATGACACAAACACACCTATTGGATGCACAAGATTGGTCTAAAACTCTAATTGGACAAGAATATGCCTAGGGAGGACGAAAATGACCTAAATGTTAATCCAATGACACAAATGAACTTATTGGATGCACAAGATTGGTTAAAAACCCTAATTGGACAAGAATAAGCCTAGGGAGGACGAAAATGACCTAAAATTTAATCCAATGACACAACTCAACTTATTGGATGCACAAGATTGGTTAAAAACCCTAATTGGGCAAGAATATGCCTAGCGAGGACGAAAATGACCTAATTGATCATCCAATGACACAAATGAACTTATTGGATGCACAAGATTAGTTAAAAACCCTAATTGGACAAGAATAAGCCTAGGGAGGACGAAAATAACCTAATTGATCATCCAATGACACAAACACACCTATTGGATGCACAAGATTGGTCTAAAACTCTAATTGGACAAGAATATGCCTAGGGAGGACGAAAATGACCTAAATGTTAGTCCAATGACACAAATGAACTTATTGGATGCACAAGATTGGTTAAAAACCCTAATTGGACAAGAATAAGCCTAGGGAGGACGAAAATGACCTAAATGTTAATCCAATGACACAACTCAACTTATTGGATGCACAAGATTGGTTAAAAACCCTAATTGGACAAGAATAAGCCTAAGGAGGACGAAAATAACCTAATTGATCATCCAATGACACAAACACACCTATTGGATGCACAAGATTGGTTAAAAACCCTAACTGGACAAGAATATGCCTAGGGAGGACGAAAATGACCTAAATATTAATTCAATGACACAAACAAAGTTATTGGATGCACAAGATTGGTTAAAAACCCTAATTGGACAAGAATAAGCCTAGGGAGAACATAAAATCACCTAATTGATCATCCAATGACACAAACACAGCTATTGGATGCACAAGATTGGTCTAAAACTCTAATTGGACAAGAATATGCCTAGGGAGGACGAAAATGACCTAAAAGTTAATCCAATGACACAAATGAACTTATTGGATGCACAAGATTGGTTAAAAACCCTAATCGGACAAAATAACCCTAGGGAGGACGAAAATGACCTAAATGTTAATCCAATGACACAACTCAACTTATTGGATGCACAAGATTGGTCAAAAACCCTAATTGGGCAAGAATAAGCCTAGGGAGGACGAAAATGACCTAATTGATCATCCAATGACACAAACACACCTATTGGATGCACAAGATTGGTTAAAAACCTTAATTGGACAAGAATAAGCCTAGGGAG
>JBBPBR010001994.1:0-14740 GCA_037974775.1 Cicer pinnatifidum | reverse complement strand
GTCATTTTCGTCCTTTCTAGGCATATTCTTGTCCAATTAGGGTTTTTAACGAATCTTGTGCAACCAATAGGTGTGTTTGTGTCATTGGATGATCAATTAGGTCATTTTCGTACTCCCTAGGCTTATTCTTGTCCAATTAGGGTTTTTAACCAATCTTGTGCATCCAATAGGTGTGTTTGTGTCATTGGATGATCAATTAGGTCATTTTCGTCATCCCTAGGCTTATTCTTGACCAATTAGGGTTTTTAACCAATCTTGTGCATCCAATAGGTGTGTTTGTGTCATTGGATGATCAATTAGGTCATTTTCGTCCTCCCTATGAATATTCTTGTCCGATTAGGGTTTTTAACCAATCTTGTGCATCCAATAGGTGTGTTTGTGTCATTGGATGATCAATTAGGTCATTTTCGTCCTCCCTAGGCATATTCTTGTCCAATTAGGGTTTTTAACCAATCTTGTACATCCAATAGGTGTGTTTGTGTCATTGGATGATCAATTAAGTCATTTTCGTCCTTTCTAGGCATATTCTTGTCCAATTAGGGTTTTTAACGAATCATGTGCAACCAATAGGTGTGTTTGTGTCATTGGATGATCAATTAGGTCATTTTCGTACTCCCTCGGCTTATTCTTGTCCAATTAGGGTTTTTAACCAATCTTGTGCATCCAATAAGTTGAGTTATGTCATTGGATTAACATTTAGGTCATTTTCGTCCTCCCTAGGCTTATTCTTGTCCAATTAGGGTTTTTAACCAATCTTGTGCATCCAATAGGTGTGTTTGTGTCATTGGATGATCAATTAGGTTATTTTCGTCCTCCCTAGGCTTATTCTTGTCCAATTAGGGGTTTTAACTAATCTTGTGCATCCAATAAGGTCATTTGTGTCATTGGATGATCAATTAGGTCATTTTCGTTCTCCCTAGGCATATTCTTGTCCAATTAGGGTTTTTAACCAATCTTGTGCATCCAATAGGTGTGTTTGTGTCATTGGATGATCAATTAGGTCATTTTCGTCATCCCTAGGCTTATTCTTGTCCAATTAGGGTTTTTAACCAATCTTGTGCATCCAATAGGTGTGTTTGTGTCATTGGATGATCAATTAGGTCATTTTCATCCTACCTAGACTTATTCTTGTCAAATTAGGGTTTTTAATCAATCTTGTGCATCCAATAACTTTGTTTGTGTCATTGAATTAATATTTAGGTCATTTTCGTCCTCCCTAGGCATATTCTTGTCCAATTAGGGTTTTTAACCAATCTTGTGCATCCAATAGGTGTGTTTGTGTCATTGGATGATCAATTAGGTTATTTTCGTCATTCCTAGGCATTGATCATCCAATGACACAAACACACCTATTGGATGCACAAGATTGGTTAAAAACCCTAATTGGACAAGAATATGCCTAGGGAGGACGAAAATGACCTAAATGTTAATCCAATGACACAAATGAACTTATTGGATGCACAACATTGGTTAAAAACCCTAATTGGACAAGATAGGTCATTTTCGTCCTCCCTAGGCTTATTCTTGTCCAATTAGGGTTTTTAACCAATCTTGTGCATCCAATAACTTTGTTTGTGTCATTGAATTAATATTTAGGTCATTTTCGTCCTCCCTAGGCATATTCTTGTCCAATTAGGGTTTTTAACCAATCTTGTGCATCCAATAGGTGTGTTTGTGTCATTGGATGATCAATTAGGTCATTTTCGTCCTCCCTAGGCATATTCTTGTCCAATTAGGGTTTTTAACCAATCTTGTGCATCCAATAGGTGTGTTTGTGTCATTGGATGATCAATTAGGTCATTTTCGTCCTCCCTAGGCTTATTCTTGTCGAATTAGGGTTTTTAACCAATCTTGTGCATCCAATAGGTGTGTTTGTGTCATTGGATGATCAATCAGGTCATTTTCGTCCTCCCTAGGCTTATTCTTGTCCTATTAGGGTTTTTAACCAATCTTGTGCATCCAATAAGTTCATTTGTGTCATTGGATTAACATTTAGGTCATTTTCGTCCTCCCTATGCATATTCTTGTCCAATTAGGGTTTTTAACCAATCTTGTGCATCCAATAGGTGTGTTTGTGTCATTGGATGATCAATTTAGGTCATTTTCGTCCTCCCTAGGCATATTCTTGTCCAATTAGGGTTTTTAACCAATCTTGTGTTTCCAATAGGTGTGTTTGTGTCATTGGATGATCAATTTAGGTCATTTTCGTCCTCCTTAGGCATATTCTTGTCCAATTAGGGTTTTTAACCAATCTTGTGCATCCAATAGGTGTGTTTGTGTCATTGGATGATCAATTAGGTCATTTTCGTCCTCCCTAGGCTTATTCTTGTCCAATTAGGGTTTTTAACCAATCTTGTGCATCCAATAGGTGTGTTTGTGTCATTGGATGATCAATTAGGTTATTTTCGCCCTTCCTAGGCTTACTCTTGTCCAATTAGGGTTTTTAAGCAATGTTGTGCATCCAATAAGTTCATTTGTGTCTTTGGATTAACATTTAGGTCATTTTCGTCCTCCCTAGGCATATTCTTGTCCAATTAGGGTTTTTAACCAATCTTGTGCATCCAATAGGTGTGTTTGTGTCATTGGATGATCAATTAGGTTATTTTCGTCCAACCTTGGCTTATTCTTGTCCAATTAGGGTTTTTAACCAATCTTGTGCATCCAATAAGTTCATTTGTTTCATTGGATTAACATTTAGGTCATTTTCGTCCTCCCTAGGCATATTCTTGTCCAATTTGGGTTTTTAACCAATCTTGTGCATCCAATAGGTGTGTTTGTGTCATTGGATGATCAATTAGGTCATTTTCGTCCTTTCTATGATTATTCTTGTCCAATTATGGTTTTTAACCAATCTTGTGCATCCAATAAGTTCATTTGTGTCATTGGATTAACATTTAGGTCATTTTCGTCCTCCCTAGGCATATTCTTGTCCAATTAGGGTTTTTAACCAATCTTGTGCATCCAATAGGTGTGTTTGTGTCATTGGATGATCAATTAGGTTATTTTCATCCTCCCTAGGCTTACTCTTGTCCAATTAGGGTTTCTAACCAATCTTGTGCATCCAATAGGTGTGTTTGTGTCATTGGATGACCAATTAGGTCATTTTCGTCCTCCCTTGGCATATTCTTGTCCAATTAGGGTTTTTAACCAATCTTGTGCGTCCAATAGGTGTGTTTGTGGCAACGGATGATCAATTTGGTCATTTTCGTCCTCACTAGGCTTATTCTTGTCCAATTAGGGTTTTTAACCAATCTTGTGCATCCAATAGGTGTGTTTGTGTCATTGGATGATCAATTAGGTCATTTTCGTCCTCCCTAGGCTTATTCTTGTCCAATTAGGGTTTTTAACCAATCTTGTGCATCCAATAGGCGTGTTTGTGTCATTGGATGATCAATTAGGTCATTTTCGCCTTCCCTAGGCATATTCTGGTCTAATTAGGGTTTTTAACCAATCTTGTGCATCCAATAGGTGTGTTTGTGTCATTGGATGATCAATTAGGTCATTTTCGTCCTCCCTAGGCTTATTCTTGTCCAATTAGGTTTTTAACCAATCTTGTGCATCTAATAGGTGTGTTTGTGTCATTGGATGATCAATTAGGTCATTTTCGTCCTCCCTAGGCTTATTCTTGTCCAATTAGGGTTTTTAACCAATCTTGTGCATCTAATAGGTGTGTTTGTGTCATTAGATGATCAATTAGGTCATTTTCGTCCTCCCTAGGCTTATTCTTGTCCAATTAGGGTTTTTAACCAATCTTGTGCATCCGATAAGTTTGTTTGTGTCATTGAATTAATATTTAGGTCATTCTCGTCCTCCCTAGGCATATTCTTGTCCAATTAGGGTTTTTAACCAATCTTGTGCATCCAATAGGTGTGGTTGTCTCATTGGATTATCAAATAGGTCATTTACGTCCTCCCTAGGCATATTCTTGTCCAATTAGGGTTTTTAACCAATCTTGTGCATCCAATAGGTGTGTTTGTGTCATTGGATGATCAATTAGGTCATTTTCGTCCTCCCTAGGCTTATTCTTGTCCAATTAGGGTTTTTAACCAATCTTGTGCATCTAATAGGTGTGTTTGTGTCATTGGTTGATCAATTAGGTCATTTTCGTCGTCCCTAGCCTTATTCTTGTCCAATTAAGGTTTTTAACCAATCTTGTGCATCCGATAAGTTTGTTTGTGTCATTGAATTAATATTTAGGTCATTTTCATCCTCCCTAGGCATACTCTTGTCCAATTAGGGTTTTTAACCAATCTTGTGCATCCAATAGGTGTGTTTGTGTCATTGGATGATCAATTAGGTCATTTTCGTCCTCCCTAGGCTTATTCTTGTCCAATTAGGGTTTTTAACCAATCTTGTGCATCCAATAAGTTGAGTTGTGTCATTGGATTAACATTTAGGTCATTTTCATTCTCCCTAGGCTCATTCATGTCCAATTAGGTTTTTAACCAATCTTGTGCATCCAATAAGTTCATTTGTGTCATTGGATTCACATTTAGGTCATTTTCGTCCTCCCTAGGCATATTCTTGTCCAATTAGGGTTTTTAACCAATCTTGTGCATCCAATAGGTGTGTTTATCTCATTGGATGATCAATTAGGTCACTTTGATCCTCCCTAGGCATATTCTTGTCCAATTAGGGTTTTTAACCAATCTTGTGCATCCAATAGGTGTGTTTGTGTCATTGGATGATCAATTAGGTCATTTTCGTCCTCCCTAGGCATATTCTTGTCCAATTAGGGTTTTTAACCAATCTTGTGCATCCAATAGGTGTGTTTGTGTCATTGGATGATCAATTAGGTTATTTTCGTCCTCCCTAGGCTTATTCTTGTCCAATTAGGGTTTGTAACCAATCTTATGCATCCAATAGGTGTGTTTGTGTCATTGGATGACCAATTAGGTCATTTTCGTCCTCCCTAGGCATATTCTTGTCCAATTAGGGTTTTTAACCAATCTTGTGCATCCAATAGGTGTGTTTGTGGCAATGGATGATCAATTACGTCATTTTTGTCCTCCCTAGGCTTATTCTTGTCCAATTAGGGTTTTTAACCAATCTTGTGCATCCAATAGGTGTGTTTGTGTCATTGGATGATCAATTAGGTCATTTTCGTCCTCCCTAGGCATATTCTTGTCCAATTAGGGTTTTTAACCAATCTTGTGCATCCAATAAGTTTGTCTTTTTCATTGAATTAATATTTAGGTCATTTTCGTCCTCCCTAGGCATATTCTTGTCCAATTAGGGTTTTTAACCAATCTTGTGCATCCAATAGGTGTGTTTGTGTCATTGGATGATCAATTAGGTTATTTTCGTCCTCCCTAGGCTTATTCTTGTCCAATTAGGGTTTCTAACCAATCTTGTGCATTCAATACGTTCATTTGTGTCATTGGATTAACATTTAGGTGATTTTCGTCCTCCCTAGGCATTATCTTGTCCAATTAGAGTTTTAGACCAATCTTGTGCATCCAATAGGTGTGTTTGTGTCATTGGATGATCAATTAGGTTATTTTCGTCCTCCCTAGGCTTATTCTTGTCCAATTAGGGTTTTTAACCAATCTTGTGCATCCAATACGTTCATTTGTGTCATTGGATTAACATTTAGGTCATTTTCGTCCAACCTATGCATATTCTTGTCCAATTAGGGTTTTTAACCAATCTTGTGCATCCAATAGGTGTGTTTGTGTCATTGGATGATCAATTAGGTCATTTTCGTCCTCCCTAGGCATATTCTTGTCCAATTAGGGTTTTTAACCAATCTTGTGCATCCAATAGGTGTTTTTGTGTCATTGGATGATCAATTAGGTCATTTTCGTCCTCCCTAGGCATATTCTTGTCCAATTAGGGTTTTTAACAAATCTTGTGCATCCAATAGGTGTGTTTGTGTCATTGGATGATCAATTAGGTCATTTTCGTCCTCCCTAGGCTTATTCTTGTCGAATTAGGGTTTTTAACCAATCTTGTACATCCAATAAATTCATTTGTGTCATTGGATTAACATTTAGGTCATTTTCCTCCTCCCTAGGCATATTCTTGTCCAATTAGGGTTTTTAACCAATCTTGTGCATCCAATAGGTGTGTTTGTGTCATTGGATGATCAATTAGGTTATTTTCGTCCTCCCTAGGCTTATTCTTGTCCAATTAGGGTTTTTAACCAATCATGTGCATCCAATAGGTGTGTTTGTGTCATTGGATGACCAATTAGGTCATTTTCGTCCTCCCTGGGCATATTCTTGTCCAATTAGGGTTTTTAACCAATCTTGTGCATCCAATAGGTGTGTTTGTGGCAATGGATGATCAATTAGGTCATTTTCGTCCTCCCTAGGCTTATTCTTGTCCAATCAGGGTTTTTAACCAATCTTGTGTATCGAATAGGTGTGTTTGTGTCATTGGATGATCAATTAGGTCATTTTCGTCCTCCCTAGGCTTATTCTTGTCCATTTAGGGTTTTTATTCAATCTTGTGCATGCAATAAGTTCATTTGTGTCATTGGATTAACATTTAGGTCATTTTCGTCCTCCCTAGGCATATTCTTGTCCAATTAGGGTTTTTAACCAATCTTGTGCATCCAATAGGTGTGTTTGTGTCATTGGATGATCAATTAGGTTATTTTCGTCCTCCCTAGGCTTATTCTTGTCCAATTAGGGTTTTTAACCAATCTTGTGCATCCAATCGGTGTTAAACCAATCTTGTGCATCCAATAGGTGTGTTTGTGGCAATATATGATCAATTAGGTCATTTTCGTCCTCCCTAGGCTTATTCTTGTCCAATTAGGGTTTTTAACCAATCTTGTGCATCCAATAGGTGTGTTTGTGTCATTGGATGATCAATTAGGTCATTTTCGTCCTCCCTAGGCATATTCTTGTCCAATTAGGGTTTTTAACCAATCTTGTGCATCCAATAGGTGTGGTTGTGGCAATGGATGATCAATTTGGTCATTTTCGTCTTCCCTAGGCTTATTCTTGTCCAATTAGGGTTTTTAACCAATCTTGTGCATCCAATAGGTGTGTTTGTGTCATTGGATGATCAATTAGGTCATTTTCGTCCTCCCTAGGCTTATTCTTGTCCAATTAGGGTTTTTAACCAATCTTGTGCATCCAATAGGTGTGTTTGTGTCATTGGATGATCAATTAGGTCATTTATCGTCCTCCCTAGGCTTATTCTTGTCCAATTAGGGTTTTTAACCAATCTTGTGCATCCAATAGGTTGAGTTGTGTCATTGGATTAACATTTAGGTCATTTTCGTCCTCCCTAGGCATATTCTTGTCCAATTAGGGTTTTTAACCAATCTTGTGCATCCAATAGGTGTGTTTGTGTCATTGGATGATCAATTAGGTCATTTTCGTCCTCCCTAGGCTTATTCTTGTCCAATTAGGGTTTTTAACTGATCTTGTGCATCCAATAGGTGGGTTTGTGTCATTGGATGATCAATTAGGTCATTTTCGTCCTCCCTAGGCATATTCTTGTCCAATTAGGGTTTTTAACCAATCTTGTGCATCCAATAGGTGTGTTTGTGTCATTGGATGATCAATTAGGTTATTTTCGTCCTCCCTAGGCTTATTCTTGTCCAATTAGGGTTTTTAACCAATCTTGTGCTTCCAATAAGTTGAGTTGTGTCATTGGATTAACATTTAGGTCATTTTCGTTCTCCCTAGGCTTATTCTTGTCCAATTAGGGTTTTTAACCAATCTTGTGCATCCAATAAGTTCATTTGTGTTACTGGATTAACATTTAGGTCATATTCGTCTTCCCTAGGCATATTCTTGTCCAATTAGGGTTTTTAACCAATCTTGTGCATCCAATAGGTGTGTTTGTGTCATTGGATGATCAATTAGGTCATTTTCGTCCTCCCTAGGCATATTCTTGTCCAATTAGGGTTTTTAACCAATCTTGTGCTTCCAATAGGTGTGTTTGAGTCATTGGATAATCAATTAGGTCATTTTCGTCCTCCCTAGGTATATTCTTGTCCAATTAGGGTTTTAACCAATCTTGTGCATCCAATAGGTGTGTTTTTGTCATTGGATGATCAATTAGGTCATTTACGTCCTCCCTAGGCTTATTCTTGTCCAATTAGGGTTTTTAACCAATCTTGTGCATCCAATAACTTTGTTTGTGTCATTGAATTAATATTAAGGTCATTTTCGTCCTCCCTAGGCATATTCTTGTCCAATTAGGGTTTTTAACCAACCTTGTGCATCCAATAAGTTGAGTTGTGTCATCATTGGATGATCAATTAGGTCATTTTCGTCCTCCATAGGCTTATTCTTGTCCAATTAGGGTTTTTCACCAATCTTGTGCATCCAATAGGTGTGTTTGTGTCATTGGATGATCAATTAGGTCATTTTCGTCCTCCCTAGGCTTATTCTTGTCCAATTAGGGTTTTTAACCAATCTTGTGCATCCAATAAGTTGAGTTGTGTCATTGGATTACCATTTAGGTCATTTTCATCCTCCCTAGGCATATTCTTGTCCAATTAGGGTTTTTAACCAATCTTGTGCATCCAATAAGTTCATTTGTGTCATTGGATTAACATTATGTCATTTTCGTCCTCCCTAGGCATATTCTTGTCCAATTAAAGTTTTTAACCAATCTTGTGCATCCAATAGGTGTGTTTGTGTCATTGGATGATCAATTAGGTTATTTTCGTCCTCCCTAGACTTATTCTTGTCCAATTAGTGTTTTTAACCAATCTTGTACATCTAATAAGTTCATTTGTGTCATTGGATTAACATTTAGGTCATTTTCGTCCTCCCTAGGCATATTCTTGTCCAATTAGGGTTTTTAACCTATCTTGTGCATCCAATAGGTGTGTTTGTGTCATTGGATGATCAATTAGGTCATTTTCGTCCTCCCTAGGCTTATTCTTGTCCAATTAGGGTTTTTAACCAATCTTGTGCATCCAATAAGTTGAGTTGTGTCATTGGATTACTATTTAGGTCATTTTCGTTCTCCCTACGCTTATTCTTGTCCAATTAGGGTTTTTAACCAATCTTGTGCATCCAATAGGTGTGTTTGTGTCATTGGATGATCAATTAGGTCATTTTCGTCCTCCCTAGGCATATTCTTGACCAATTAGGGTTTTTAACTAATCTTGTGCATCCAATAAGTTCATTTGTGTCATTGGATGATCAATTAGGTCATTTTCGTCCTCCCTTGGCATATTCTTGTCCAATTTGGGTTTTTAACCAATCTTGTGCATCCAATAGGTGTGTTTGTGTCATTGGATGATCAATTAGGTCATTTTCGTCCTCCCTATGAATATTCTTGTCCGATTAGGGTTTTTAACCAATCTTGTGCATCCAATAGGTGTGTTTGTGTCATTGGATGATCAATTAGGTCATTTTCGTCCTCCCTAGGCATATTCTTGTCCAATTAGGGTTTTTAACCAATCTTGTACATCCAATAGGTGTGTTTGTGTCATTGGATGATCAATTAAGTCATTTTTGTCCTTTCTAGGCATATTCTTGTCCAATTAGGGTTTTTAACGAATCATGTGCAACCAATAGGTGTGTTTGTGTCATTGGATGATCAATTAGGTCATTTTCGTACTCCCTCGGCTTATTCTTGTCCAATTAGGGTTTTTAACCAATCTTGTGCATCCAATAAGTTGAGTTATGTCATTGGATTAACATTTAGGTCATTTTCGTCCTCCCTAGGCTTATTCTTGTCCAATTAGGGTTTTTAACCAATCTTGTGCATCCAATAGGTGTGTTTGTGTCATTGGATGATCAATTAGGTTATTTTCGTCCTCCCAAGGCTTATTCCTGTCCAATTAGGGTTTTTAACCAATCTTGTGCATCCAATAGGTGTGTTTGTGTCATTGGATGATCAATTAGGTCATTTTCGTCCTCCCTAGGCATATTCTTGTCCAATTATGGTTTTTAACCAATCTTGTGCATCCAATAGGTGTGTTTGTGTCATTGGATGATCAATTAAGTCAATTTCGTCCTTTCTAGGCATATTCTTGTCCAATTAGGGTTTTTAACGAATCTTGTGCAACCAATAGGTGTGTTTGTGTCATTGGATGATCAATTAGGTCATTTTCGTACTCCCTAGGCTTATTCTTGTCCAATTAGGGTTTTTAACCAATCTTGTGCATCCAATAGGTGTGTTTGTGTCATTGGATGATCAATTAGGTCATTTTCGTCATCCCTAGGCTTATTCTTGTCCAATTAGGGTTTTTAACCAATCTTGTGCATCCATAAGTTGAGTTGTGTCATTGGATGATCAATTAGGTCGTTTTCGTCATCCCTAGGCTTATTCTTGTCCAATTAGGGTTTTTAACCAATCTTGTGCATCCAATAAGTTGAGTTGTGTCATTGGATTAACATTTAGGTCATTTTCGTCCTCCCTAGGCTTATTCTTGTCCAAATAGGGTTTTTAACCAATCTTGTGCATCCAATAAGTTCATTTGTGTCATTGGATTAACATTTAGGTCATTTTCGACCTCCCAAGGCATATTCTTGTCCAATTAGGGTTTGTAACCAATCTTGTGCATCCAATAAGTTTGTCTGTTTCATTGAATTAATATTTAGGTCATTTTCGTCCTCCCTAGGCATAATCTTGTCCAATTAGGGTTTTTAACCAATCTTGTGCATCCAATAGGTGTGTTTGTGTCATTGGATGATCAATTAGGTCATTTTCGTCCTCCCTAGGCATATTCTTGTCCAATTAGGGTTTTTAACCAATCTTGTGCATCCAATAAGTTGAGTTGTGTCATTAGATTAACATTTAGGTCATTTTCGTTCTCCCTAGGCTTATTCTTGTCCAATTAGGGTTTTTAACCAATCTTGTGCATCCAATAGGTGTGTTTGTGTCATTGGATGATCAATTAGGTCATTTTCGTCCTCCCTAGGCATATTCTTGTCCAATTAGGGTTTTTAACCAATCTTGTGCATCCAATAGGTGTGTTTGTGTCATTGCATGATCAATTAGGTCATTTTCTTCCTCCCTAGGCTTATTCTTGTCCAATTAGGGTTTTTAACCAATCTTGTGCATCCAATAAGTTCATTTGTGTTATTGGATTAACATTTAGGTCATATTCGTCCTCCCTAGGCATATTCTTGTCCAATTAGGGTTTTTAACCAATCTTGTGCATCCAATAGGTGTGTTTGTGTCATTGGATGATCAATTAGGTCATTTTCGTCCTCCCTAGGCATATTCTTGTCCAATTAGGGTTTTTAACCAATCTTGTGCATCCAATAGGTGTGTTTGTGTCATTGGATGATCAATTAGGTCATTTTCGTCCTCCCTAGGATTATTCTTGTCCAATTTGGGTTTTTAACCAATCTTGTGCATCCAATAAGTTCATTTGTGTCATTGGATGATCAATTAGGTCATTTTCGTCCTCCCTAGGCATGTTCTTGTCCAACTAGGGTTTTTAACCAATCTTGTGCATCCAATAGGTGTGTTTGTGTCATGGGATGATCAATTAGGTCATTTTCGTCCTCCCTAGGCTTATTCTTGTCCAATTAGGGTTTTTAACCAATCTTGTGCATCCAATAAGTTGAGTTGTGTCATTGGATTAACATTTAGGTCATTTTCGTCCTCCCTAGGCTTATTCTTGAACAATTAGGGTTTTTAACCAATCTTGTGCATCCAATAGGTGTGTTTGTGTCATTGGATGATCAATTAGGTCATTTTCGTCCTCCCTAGGCATATTCTTGTCCAATTAGGGTTTTTAACCAATCTTGTGCATCCAATAGGTGTGTTTGTGTCATTGGATGATCAATTAGGTCATTTTCGTCCTCCCAATGCATATTCTTGTCCAATTAGGGTTTTCAACCAATCTTGTGCATCCAATAGGTGTGTTTGTGTCATTGGATGATCAATTATGTCATTTTCGTCCTCCCTAGGCTTATTCTTGTCCAATTAGGGTTTTTAACCAATCTTGTGCATCCAATAGGTGTGTTTGTGTCATTGGATGATCAATTAGGTCATTTTCGTCCTCCCTAGGCTTATTCTTGTCCAATTAGGGTTTTTAACCAATCTTGTGCATCCAATAGGTGTGTTTATGTCATTGTATTAACATTTAGGTCATTTTGTTCTCCCTAGGCTTATTCTTGTCCAATTAGGGTTTTTAACCAATCTTGTGCATCCAATAGGTGTGTTTGTGTCATTGGATGATCAATTAGGTCATTTTCGTCCTCCCTAGGCATATTCTTGTCCAATTAGGGTTTTTAACCAATCTTGTGCATCCAATAGGCGTGTTTGTGGCAATGGATGATCAATTAGGTCATTTTCGTCCTCCCTAGGCATATTCTTGTCCAATTAGGGTTTTTAACCAATCTTGTGCATCCAATAGGTGTGTTTGTGTCATTGGATGATCAATTAGGTCATTTTCGTCCTCCCTAGGCTTATTCTTGTCCAATTAGGGTTTTTAACCGATCTTCTGCATCCAATAGGTGTGTTTGTGTCTGGATGATCAATTAGGTCATTTTCGTCCTGCCTAGGCATATTCTTGTCCAATTAGGGTTTTTAACCAATTTTGTGCATCTAATAGGTGTGTTTGTGTCATTGGATGATCAATTAGGTCATTTTCGTCCTCCCTAGGCATATTCTTGTCCAATTAGGTTTTTAACCAATCTTGTGCTGCCAAAGGTGTGTTTGTGTCATTGGATGATCAATTAGGTCATTTTCGTCCTCCCTAGGCATATTCTTGTCCAATTAGGGTTTTTAACCAATCTTGTGCATCCAATAGGTGTGTTTGTGTCATTGGATGATCAATTAGGTCATTTTCGTCCTCCCTAGGCATATTCTTGTCCAATTAGGGTTTTTAACCAATCTTGTGCATCCAATAGGTGTGTTTGTGTCATTGGATGATCAATTAGGTCATTTTCGTCCTCCCTAGGCATATTCTTTACCAATTAGGGTTTTTAACGAATCTTGTGCATCCAATAGGTGTGTTTGTGTCATTGGATGATCAATTAGGTCATTTTCGTCCTCCCTAGGCTTATTCTTGTCCAATTAGGGTTTTTAACCAATCTTGTGCATCCAAAAAGTTGAGTTGTGTCGTTGGATTAACATTTAGGTCATTTTCGTTCTCCCTACGCTTATTCTTGTCCAATTAGGGTTTTTAACCAATCTTGTGCATCCAATAGGTGTGTTTGTGTCATTGGATGATCAATTAGGTCATTTTCGTCCTCCCTAGGCATATTCTTGTCCAATTAGGGTTTTTAACCAATCTTGTGCATCCAATAGGTGTGTTTGTGTCATTGGATGATCAATTAGGTCATTTTCGTCCTCCCTAGGCATATTCTTGTCCAATTAGGGTTTTTAACCAATCTTGTGCATTCAATTGGTGTGTTTGTGTCATTGGATGATCAATTAGGTCATTTTCGTCCTCCCTAGGCTTATTCTTGTCCAATTAGGGTTTTTAACCGATCTTGTGCATCCAATAGGTGTGTTTGTGGCATTGGATGATCAATTAGGTCATTTTCGTCCTCCCTAGGCATATTCTTGTCCAATTAGGGTTTTTAACCAATCTTGTGCATCCAATAGGTGTATTTGTGTCATTGGATGATCAATTAGGTCATTTTCGTCCTCCCTATGCTTATTCTTGTCCAATTAGGGTTTTTAACCAATCTTGTGCATCCAATAAGTTGAGTTGTGTCATTGGATTAACATTTAGGTCATTTTCGTCCTCCCTAGGCTTATTCTTGTCCAATTAGGGTTTTTAACCAATCTTGTGCATCCAATACATTCATTTGTGTCATTGGATTAACATTTAGGTCATTTTCGTCCTCCCTAGGCATATTCTTGTTCAATTAGAGTTTTAGACCAATCTTGTGCATCCAATAGGTTTGTTTGTGTCATTGGATGATCAATTAGGTCATTTTCGTCCTCCCTAGGCATATTCTTGTCCAATTAGGGTTTTTAACCAATCTTGTGCATCCAATAGGTGTGTTTGTGTCATTGGATGATCAATTAGGTCATTTTCGTCCTCCCTAGGCATATTCTTGTCCAATTAGGGTTTTTAACGAATCTTGTGCATCCAATAGGTGTGTTTGTGTCATTGGATGATCAATTAGTTCATTTTCGTCCTCCCTAGGCTTATTCTTGTGCAATTAGGGTTTTTAACCAATCTTGTGCATCCAATAAGTTGAGTTGTGTCATTGGATTAACATTTAGGTCATTTTCGTCCTCCCTAGGCTTATTCTTGTCCAATTAGGGTTTTTAACCAATCTTGTGCATCCAATAGGTGTGTTTGTGTCATTGGATGATCAATTAGGTTATTTTCGTCCTCCCTAGGCTTATTCTTGTCCAATTAGGGGTTTTAACTAATCTTGTGCATCCAATAAGGTCATTTGTGTCATTGGATGATCAATTAGGTCATTTTCGTTCTCCCTAGGCATATTCTTGTCCAATTAGGGTTTTTAACCAATCTTGTGCATCCAATAGGTGTGTTTGTGTCATTGGATGATCAATTAGGTCATTTTCGTCATCCCTAGGCTTATTCTTGTCCAATTAGGGTTTTTAACCAATCTTGTGCATCCAATAGGTGTGTTTGTGTCATTGGATGATCAATTAGGTCTTTTCGTCCTCCCTAGGCATATTCTTATCCAATTAGGGTTTTTAACCAATCTTGTGCATCCAATAGGTGTGTTTGTGTCATTAATTGATCAATTAGGTCATTTTCGTCCTCCCTAGGCTTATTCTTGTCCAATTAGGGTTTTTAACCAATCTTGTGCATCCAATAAGTTGAGTTGTGTCATTGGATTAACATTTAGGTCATTTTCGTCCTCCCTAG
>JBBPBR010001993.1:0-14747 GCA_037974775.1 Cicer pinnatifidum | reverse complement strand
GATCGATGATTATTCTCGGTTCACATGGACATATTTTCTGACTCATAAAAGTGACGCTTTTTCTGTCTTTAAAAAGTTCGCGAAATTAGTTCAAAATGAAACAAGTCAGAAAATTATATCCATCAAGAGTGATCATGGAGGTGAATTCCAAAATGATTCTTTTGATACTTTCTGTGAAGAGAATGGCATACATCACATGTTTTCAGCCCCTAGGACACCTCAGCAGAATGGTGTAGTGGAGAGAAAGAATAGGTCTTTAGAAGAGTTGGCTAGGACCATGCTGAAAGACTCAAATACTCCCAAGTATTTCTGGGCTGATGCGATTAACACTGCCACACATGTTATCAATAGAGTGTTGATTAGGCCTTTTCTTAAGAAAACTCCTTATGAGTTATACAAAGGGAGAAAGCCTAACATCTCCTACTTTAGGATTTTTGGGTGTAAGTGCTTTGTGTTAAATAATGGCAAGGGACATCTAGGTAAATTTGATCCTAAAGCAGACGAGGGCATCTTTTTGGGGTATTCCCAGGTTAGTAAGGCATATAGAATCTACAATAAAAGAACCAAAACTATAGAGGAGTCTGTCCATGTCAAATTTGATGAAAACTTGAACAGCACTCTTACTACAGTTGGTAACTCATTGGACGATATTGTTGATTCTGAACCTGTAGAAACCAGTGAACCTGAACCTCCAACCAATCCTGACTGCGTAGAACCAATTAGGGAAGATGATCTACCCAAAGAGTGGAAGTTTGCCAAGAACCATCCCATAGACAATATTATTGGAGAGATTTCAAAAGGTGTTTCAACCAGAAAATCCCTTAGAGAATTTTGCAACCTTACAGCCTTTGTTTCCCAAGTAGAACCCAAAAACATTAAAGAAGCACTTTTGGACCCTGACTGGATAATAGCCATGCAAGAGGAGTTAAACCAGTTTGAGAGGAACAAAGTGTGGGAGCTAGTACCTAAACCAGAAAACCAGCACATCATAGGAACTAGGTGGGTGTTTAGGAACAAGCTAGATGAGAATGGTGTTATAACTAGAAATAAAGCTAGGTTAGTGGCCAAGGGTTACAACCAAGAGGAGGGAGTAGATTTTGATGAAACCTATGCCCCTGTAGCAAGACTAGAAGCCATTAGAATCCTCCTTGCTTATGCGTGTATAATGGACTTTAAGCTTTATCAAATGGATGTGAAAAGTGCCTTTCTCAATGGTGAGATCCAAGAGGAAGTTTTTGTTAGCCAAACACCTGGTTTTGAAAATACAGAATTTCCAAATCATGTCTACAAGCTAACAAAAGCTCTCTATGGATTGAAACAAGCTCCTAGAGCTTGGTATGAGAAACTTAGCAACTTTCTCATTTCACAAAATTTCTTAAGAGGAAATGTGGATAAAACTCTTTTCATACAAACTACTGATAAAGATATCTTGCTGGTCCAAGTTTATGTTGATGACATAATATTTGGATCTACAAATGATAAGCTATGCAAAAATTTTGAAAATCTAATGAAAGGTCAATTTGAAATGTCAATGATGGGTGAACTGTCATACTTTTTGGGATTTTAAATTAACCAAAGCAAGCAAGGTATCTTCATTAGTCAAACAAAATATTGTAATGACTTGATAAAGAAATTTTCATTTGATAGCTTCAAACCCATTGATACTCCTATGAGCCAAGGAAACCTTTTAGATAGAGATGAGTTGGGTAAACCAGTGGATGTTACAAGGTATAGAGGCATGATAGGATCATTGCTCTATCTCACAGCAAGCAGGCCTGACATCATGTTTAGTGTTTGTTTGTGTGCGAGGTATCAATCAAATCCTAAAGAGTCTCACCTTAGTGCAGTTAAGAGGATTTTCAGATATTTAGTTGGAACTAGGAACCTTGGTTTATGGTATCCTAAGGGATCAACTTGTTCTTTGGTTGGGTATTCAGATTCAGATTTTGCTGGGTGCAAACTGGATAGGAAGAGTACCTCAGGTACTTGTCATTTGCTGGGTAATTCACTTGTATCTTGGTTCAGCAAGAAGCAAACCAGTATCGCTTTGTCAACAGCAGAAGCTGAGTACATTGCAGCTGGAAGTTGCTGTGCTCAGATCATGTGGATGAAACAGCATTTGTTAGACTTTGGTGTGGACTTAGGAACTGTTCCTATCTTGTGCGACAACACAAGTGCGATCAGTATCACTAAGAACCCAGTTATGCATTCCAGGACCAAGCATATCGAGATTCGGCATCACTTCATTCGAGATCAGTTTCAGTGTGGGAATATCAAGGTGGAATACGTCAACACAACTGAACAGCTAGCAGACATCTTCACCAAAGCATTGCCAAAGGAAAGTTTCTGTCACATTAGGATAAAATTAGGCATAATTGATCCTAGTCAGATCTGAATTATGTGTCAAATCGATTTGCGAAATCGATTGTCCTGTGATTACACATGAAAATGTGTTACACAATCGATTGACCTAATCGATGTGACCCATAATATGTCCTTTTTTTTTTTATCAAAACTGTGAACACGAAATCGATTTGGACAATCGATTGATTTATATGTGGTTTTTATTTCTTTAAAAGAATCGATTTGGTAAATCGATGCTGAGGCAGGTATTTTTCTGAACTGAGATGAAAGTCTTCTGAAATTGCTCGAAATTGATTTGGGAAATCGATTGAGCCTGTTGATTTCTTTAAAAGAATCGATTGGGGACATCGACTCTGAGTTAATTGTTGAAGTGTATTCTGAGTTAAACTGATGTGAGAACTGTTAAGTTGATACTAAGATGGAGGCATCTCATGAAAGGATTGAAGCTGCTATTCAGAAGATTCAAGCAGACCAAAATCAGATGGCGCAAGACGTGGCAGCTATTCAGGAACATCTGGGCATTAAGTTGTCCTTCAGCGATGTTGTTGAAATAGGAAGACAGGCGGCTGAAGAACCTGCTCCAACAACAGTAGAGATTGCTGCAACTCATGGTGAGGAGACACCTGCTGAGGTTAATACAGCGGTCTCAGCCTCATCCCCTGCTAATAATGAGGACCAGCATCTCTAGGCGTTTAGGACCTTAGGCTTCTTAGTTTTGTTTGTCTTTGTTTCTTTTTGCTTTCGTTTTGTAATGATCATGATGAATGTAATTCTGTTTGATTTATGAACCTTGAGATTGTTAATCATTTCAAATGCTGCATTTCATTTTCATATTGTCTAGTGCGCGCCATAATCTGTTTTGTACACTATTTCAAAATTGTTTTCAACTAAGTTAAAATATTACTGGCATTACTGCTTGTTATTACTAATCTTTTCTAGATTCTTTGTAGAGCAGTATTCAGGTTTGCTCAGGGGGAGCTAACATTTCTCTTTCACCACTTTTTGCCTTAACTGACAAAAGGGGGAGAGAAATTATAACTTGTGCTTTATTTTATCAGTTTTATTGCTCCTAATCATTATCTGTACTCTCTATGAATATTGAACTTAGGGGGAGCTCTACTAAAACTGTTACTCATAATCATTTTTCTCAAGTTAAAATTGCATGTTTGTCACTTAAATCAAAAAGGGGGAGATTGTTAGACATATGTTCGTTTTTGATGTTATTGACAAGCATCCAATTTGAAATACATCTAACATTGTCAACTGAGAAAAATTTCAGGAACAACAAATTCAATCCTACATACTCGAGACAATTGCTTGGAACTCAAGGAATCAACAAAATCCTGAAGATCCATGAGCACATCGATTAGTACAATCGATTCTATAACAGGGTTGAATAAGTTTACAAAGTTTGGTGTTATCCAATCGATTAGCACAATCGATTTGTACATCCTTAAAGAAAACAAACGGGCTATCAATCGATTCTCCAAATCGATTGGTACACATATTGGAAAATAAATTGTACAAGTCAGAGAGCCAGTTTGCCACAAATCGATTAGGCACATCGATTGAGTGAATCACCAAGACTAAACTGATTGTTTAAATCGATTGGACAAATCGATTGACATGCTTACTGAATTTAAAATGTGCAAGTCAGTAGCACGTTTTGCAGGCAATCGATTTGGCAAATCGATTGAAATAATCACTTCTTTAATTGTGTTTTTGTCTACACCGATTGAAACAATCGATTGGTAATGTCCCAGAGCCAAACCTGTTTACTAAATCGATTAGGCCAATCGATTCACTAAAACAAGTCTCAAAATAACTCAGGCCTGGAACATACACAATCGATTACTACAATCTGTTTATATACATCTGTGTAATAAAAGTTGGTATCAATCGACTTGGTAAATCGATTGAATAACCCAACTGATGAAAAGTACTTCAGACTTAAGATCCACAATCGATTGGCACAATCGATTGACATAAAAGTTTTATAAACAGAGATGACTGAATGGTTAAATCGATTAAGCACATCGATGGTTTTGATCTCGTTGTTTGAACAAAACACATCAAGTCGATTCTGCAAATCGATTTAATCATATACTGTGATCAAAGTTTGAAGAACTACTTAAAATAATCGATTGAGCAAATCGATTAGTATGTACAGTTTCAAGATTCAAGAAAAACAAGACTCGCGAAATCGATTGAGGAAATCGATTAACCAGCATTATGACTTTAATGAATCGATTGGATAAATCGATGCATATGTTGTTTTTCCTGAAACTATATAAACTGTTTTTCAGTATCTTCTCAATATACACAACAACATACACATAACTTTCTGATATCTTTGTTTCTCACTATGAAATAACTTTGAACATTACTTTTTAAGTTATGAAGATTCATCTTTCATGATCCACAAGAACTGAGAAAGATTGCTGGAGAAACAACTTTAGAGAAGAAAACTGTTGAAGAAATTTCTGTGTAATTTCTGATTAGATACATCTGTAAACAAATTCTTAAAACAAATAACATTGAGAAATCCAGTCTTAACTGGTAGTTATCTTCTGTGATTGAGAGGTCTCATCAAGAAGAAACTTGACTGTAATCTTGGAAGAGTTTATGGGAGATAAACTCTGGGATTCAGGGAGATAAGAATAGAATAGAAAGAATCGTTTTAGATTGATAGGCGAGGAGCTAGAACATCTGTAAACGGATTCTGAGATATTCTATTGGAAAGGCCAAGATTGGATTTGATCTTGGGACTGGATGTAGGTCGTTCAACAACGGCTGAACCAGTATAAATCACTGCGTACAATCTTTCTTACCCTTATCTCTTTTTAATTTCTGCAGTGTGTATTTGTCTGATATTGATTGAATGCTTGAATATCTTTCTGCATACTTTGATACTACATGAAAGACTGTTTCCAGCATGATTGTAAGTGAATCAATATCTTGAACAATAAACGTAACTGGTGCATCTCTCAATATATTCTTTGATCCATATACTTTGTGCATTCATTTGTATTGTAGTTTTGGGACCTTATTCTGATGCTGTGTTTAATAAATGTACGATTTGTTAAACTGCTGCGCATATCTCTAAAAATAGATAATCTTCCGCATAATTTTCATTTAACAGAGGTTACTGGTACCAACACACAAGATTGGTTAAAAACCCTAATTGGACAAGAATATGCCTAGGGAGGAGGAAAATGACCTAAATATTAATTCAATGACACAAACAAAGTTATTGGATGCACAAGATTGGTTAAAAACCCTAATTGGACAAGAATAAGCATAGGGAGGACGAAAATGACCCAATTGATCATCCAACGACACAAACACACCTATTGGATGCACAAGATTGGTTAAAAACCCTAACTGGACAAGAATATGCCTAGGGAGGACGAAAATGACCTAAATGATCATCCAAAGACACAAACACACCTATTGGATGCACAAGATTGGTTAAAAACCCTAGTTGGACAAGAATATGCATAGGGAGGACGAAAATGTCCTAATTGATCATCCAATGACACAAATGAACTTATTGGATGCAGAAGATTGGTTAAAAATCCTAAATGGACAAGAATAAGCCTAGGGATGACGAAAATGACCTAATTGATCATTCAATGACACAAACACACCTATTGGATGCACAAGATTGGTTAAAAACCCTAATTGGACAAGAATATGCCTAGGGAGGAGGAAAATGACCTAAATATTAATTCAATGACACAAACAAAGTTATTGGATGCACAAGATTGGTTAAAAACCATAATTGGACAAGAATAAGTACAGGGAGGACGAAAATGACCTAATTGATCATCCAATGACACAAACACACCTATTGGATGCACAAGATTGGTTAAAAACCCTAATTGGACAAGAATAAGCCTAGGGAGGACGAAAATGACCTAATTGATCATTCAATGACACAAACACACCTATTGGATGCACAAGATTGGTTAAAAACCCTAGTTGGACAAGAACATGCCTAGGGAGGACGAAAATGACCTAATTGATCATCCAATGACACTAATGAACTTATTGGATGCACAAGATTGGTTAAAAACCCTAATTGGACAAGAATAAGCCTGGGGAGGACGAAAATGACCTAATTGATCATCCAATGACACAAACACACCTATTGGATGCACAAGATTGGTTAAAAACCCTAATTGGACAAGAATAAGCCTAAGGAGGACGAAAATGACCTAATTGATCATCCAATGACACAAACACACCTATTGGATGCACAAGATTGGTTAAAAACACTAATTGGACAAAAATAAGCCTAGGGAGGACAAAAATGACCTAATTGATCATCCAATGACACAAACACACCTATTGGATGCACAAGATTGGTTAAAAACCCTAGTTGGACAAGAATATGCCTAGGGAGGACGAAAATAACCTAATTGATCATCCAATGACACAAACACACCTATTGGATGCACAAGATTGGTTAAAAACCCTAGTTGGACAAAAATATGCCTAGGGAGGACGAAAATGACCTAATTGATCATCCAATGACACAAATGAACTTATTGGATGCACAAGATTGGTTAAAAATCCTAATTGGACAAGAATAAGCCTAGGGAGGACGAAAATGACCTAATTGATCATTCAATGACACAAACACACCTATTGGATGCACAAGATTTGTTAAAAACCCTAACTGGATAAGAATATGCCTAGGGAGGACGAAAATGACCTAAATATTAATTCAATGACACAACTCAACTTATTGGATGCACAAGATTGGTTAAAAACCCTAATTGGGCAAGAATAAGCCTAGGGAAGACGCAAATGACCTAATTGATCATCCAATGACTCAAACACACCTATATGATGCCCAAGATTGGTTAAAAACCCTAATTGGACAAGAATATGCCAAGGGGGGGCGAAAATGACCTAAATGTTAATCCAATGACACAAATGAACTTATTGGATGCACAAGATTGGTTAAAAACCCTAATTGGACAAGAAAAAGCCTTGGGAGGACGAAAATGACCTAATTGATCATTCTATGATACAAACACACCTATTGGATGCACAAGACTGGTTAAAAACCCTAATTGGACAAGAATATGCCTAAGAAGGACGAAAATGACCTAATTGATCATCCAATGACACAAAAAGACTTATTGGAAGCACAATACTGGTTAAAAACCCTAATTGGACAAGAATAAGCCTAGGGAGGACGAAAATGACCTAAATGTTAATCCAATGACACAAACTCACCTATTGGATGCACAAGATTGGTTAAAAACCCTAATTGGACAAGAATAAGCCTAGGGAGGACGAAAATGACCTAATTGATCATCCAATGACACAAACACACCTATTGGATGCACAAGATTGGTTAAAAACCCTAATTGGAAAAGAATATACCTAGGGAGGAGGAAAATGACCTAAATATTAATTCAATGACGCAAACAAAGTTATTGGATGCACAAGATTGGTTAAAAACCGTAATTGGACAAGAATAAGCCTAGGGAGGACGAAAATGACCTAATTGATCATCCAATGACACAAACACACCTATTGGATGCACAAGATTGGTTAAAAACCCTAATTGGACAAGAATATGTCTAGGGAGGACGAAAATGACCTAAATATTAATTCAATGACATAAACAAACTTATTGGATGCCCAAGATTGGTTAAAAACCCTAATTGGACAAGAATAAGCCTAGGGAGGACGAAAATGACCTAAATATTAATCCAATGACACAAACTCACCTATTGGATGCACAAGATTGGTTAAAAACCCTAATTGGACAAGAATAAGCCTAGGGAGGACGAAAATGACCTAATTGATCATCCAATGACACAAACACACCTATTGGATGCACAAGATTGGTTAAAAACCCTAATTGGACAAGAATAAGCCTAGGGAGGACGAAAATGACCTAATTGATCATCCAAAGACACAAACACGCCAATTGGATGCACAAGATTGGTTAAAAACCCTAGTTGGACAAGAATATGCCTAGGGAGGACGAAAATGACCTAATTGATCATCCAATGACACAAATGAACTTATTGGATGCACAAGATTGGTTAAAAACCCTAATTGGACAAGAATAAGCCTAGGGAGGACGAAAATGACCTAATTGATCATCCAATGACACAAACACACCTATTGGATGCACAAGATTGGTTAAAAACGCTAATTGGACAAGAATATGCCTAGGGATGACAAAAATGACCTAAATATTAATTCAATGACACAAACAAAGTTATTGGATGCACAAGATTGGTTAAAAACCCTAATTGGACAAGAATAAGCCAAGGGAGGACGAAAATGACCTAATTGATCATCCAATGACACAAACACACCTATTGGATGCACAAGATTGGTTAAAAACCCTAGTTGGACAAGAATAAGCCTAGGGAGGACGAAAATGACCTAATTGATCATCCAATGACACAAATGAACTTATTGGCAGCACTAGATTGGTTAAAAACCCTAATTGGACAAGAATAAGCCTAGGGAGGACGAAAATGACCTAATTGATCATCCAATGACACAAACACACCTATTGGATGCACAAGATTGGTTAAAAACCCTAATTGGACAAGAATATGCCTAGGGAGGACGAAAATGACCTAAATGTTAATCCAATGACACAAATGAACTTATTGGATGCACAAGATTGGTTAAAAACCCAAATTGGACAAGAAAAAGCCTAGGGAGGATGAAAATGACCTAATTGATCATCCAATGACACAAACACGCATATTGGATGTACAAGATTGGTTAAAAACCCTAATTGGACAAGAATAAGCCTAGGGAGGACGAAAATGACCTAATTGATCATCCATTGCCACAAACACACCTATTGGATGCACAAGATTGGTTAAAAACCCTAATTGGACAAGAATAAGCCTAGGGAGGACGAAAATGACCTAATTGATCATCCATTGCCACAAACACACCTATTGGATGCACAAGATTGGTTAAAAACCCTAATTGGACAAGAATAAGCCTAGGGAGGACGAAAATGACCTAATTGATCATCCAATGACACAAACACACCTATTGGATGCACAAGATTGGTTAAAAACACTAATTGGACAAGAATATGCCTAGGGAGGACGGATATGACCTAAATGTTAATCCAATGACACAAATGAACTTATTGGATGCACAAGATTGGTTAAAAATCCTAATTGGACAAGAATAAGCCTATGGAGTACGAAAATGACCTAATTGATCATCCGATGACACGAACACACCTATTGGATGCACAAGATTGGTTAAAAACCCTAATTGGACAAGAATATGCCTAGGGAGGACGAAAATGACCTAATTGATCATCCAATGACACAAACACACCTATTGGATGCACAAGATTGGTTAAAAACCCTAATTGGACAAGAATATGCCTAGGGAGGACGAAAATGACCTAAATGTTAATCCAATGACACAAATGAACTTATTGGATGCACAAGATTGGTTAAAAACCCTAATTGGACAAGAATAAGCCTAGGAAGGACGAAAATGACCTAAATGTTAATCCAATGACACAACTCAACTTATTGGATGCACAAGATTGGTTAAAAACCCTAGTTGGACAAGAATAAGCCTATGGAGGACGAAAATGACTTAATTGATCATCCAATGACACAAACACATCTATCGGACGCACAAGATTGGTTAAAAACCCTAATTGGACAAGAATATGCAAAGGGAGGACGAAAATGACCTAATTGATCATCCAATGACACAAACACACCTATTGGATGCACAAGATTGGTTAAAAATCCTAATTGGACAAGAATATGCCTAGGGAGGACGAAAATGACCTAATTGATCATCCAATGAAACAAACACACCTATTGGATGCACAAGATCGGTTAAAAACCCTAATTGGACAAGAATAAGCCTAGGGAGGACGAAAATGACCTAATTGATCATCCAATGACACAAACACACCTATTGGATGCACAAGATTTGTTAAAAACCCTAATTGGACAAGAATAAACCTAGGGAGGACGAAAATGACCTAAATGTTAATCCAATGACACAAATGAACTTATTGGATGCACAGGAATGGTTAAAAACCCTAATTGGACAAGAATAAGCCTAGGGAGGACGAAAATGACCTAATTGATCATCCAATGACACAAACACACCTATTGGATGCACAAGATTGGTTAAAAACCCTAATTGGACAAGAATATGCCTAGGGAGGACGAAAATGACCTAATTGATCATCCAATAACACAAATGAACTTATTGGATGCACAAGATTGGTTAAAAACCCTAATTGGACAAGAATAAGCCTAGGGAGGACGAAAATGATCTAATTGATCGTCCAATGACACAAACACACCTATTGAATGCACAAGATTGGTTAAAAACCCTAATTGGACAAGAATATGCCTAGGGAGGACTAAAATGACCTAAATGTTAATCCAATGACACAAATGAACTTATTGGATGCACAAGATTGGTTAAAAACCCTAATTGGACAAGAATAAGCCTAGGGAGGACGAAAATGACCTAATTGATCATCCAATGACACAAACACACCTATTGGATGCACAAGATTGGTTAAAAACCCAAATTGGACAAGAATATGCCTAGGGGGGACAAATATGACCTAATTGATCATCCAATGACACAAATGAAGTTATTGGATGTACAAGATTAGTTAAAAACCCTAATTGGACAAGAATAAGCCTTGGGAGGACGAAAATAACCTAATTGATCATCCAACGACACAAACACACCTATTGGATGCACAAGATTGGTTAAAAACCCTAATTGGACAATAATATGCCTAGGGAAGATGAAAATGACCTAAATGTTAATCCAATGACACAAATGAACTTATTGGATGCACAAGATTGGTTAAAAACCCTAATTGGACAAGAATAAGCCTAGGGAGGACGAAAATGACCTAATTGATCATCCAATGACACAAACACACCTATTGGATGCACAAGATTGGTTAAAAACCCTAATTGGACAAGAATATGCCTAGGGAGGACGAAAATGACCTAATTGATCATCCAATGACACAAATGAACTTATTGGATGCACAAGATTAGTTAAAAACCCAAATTGGACATGAATAAGCCTAGGGAGGACAAAAATAACCTAATTGATCATCAAATGACACAAACACACCTATTGGATGCACAAGATTGGTTAAAAACCCTAATTGGACAAGAATATGCCTAGGGAGGACGAAAATGACCTAAATGTTAATCCAATGACACAAATGAACTTATTGGATGCACAAGATTGGTTAAAAACCCTAATTGGACAAGAATAAGCCTAGGGAGGACGAAAATGACCTAATTGATCATCCAATGACACAAACACACCTATTGGATGCACAAGATTGGTTAAAAACCCTAATTGGACAAAAATAAACCTAGGGAGGACGAAAATGGCCTAATTGATCATCCAATGACACAAACACACCTATTGGATGCACAAGATTGGTTAAAAACCCTAATTGGACAAGAATATGCCTAGGGAGGACGAAAATACCCTAATTGATCACCCAATGACACAAAGACACCTATTGGATGCACAAGATTGGTTAAAAACCCTAATTTGACAATAATATGCCTAGGGAGGACGAAAATGACCTAAATGTTAATCCAATGACACAAATGAACTTATTGGATGCACAAGATTGGTTAAAAACCCTAATTGGACAAGAATAAGCCTAGGGAGGACGAAAATGACCTAATTGATCATCCAATGACACAAACACACCTATTGGATGCACAAGATTGGTTAAAAACCCTAATTGGACAAGAATATGCCTAGGGAGGACGAAAATGACCTAATTGATCATCCAATGACACAAACACACCTATTGGATGCACAAGATTGGTTAAAAACCCTAATTGGACAAGAATAAGCCTAGGGAGGACAAAAATGACCAAAATGTTAATCAAATGACACAACTCAACTTATTGGATGCACAAGATTGGTTAAAAACCCTAATTGGACAAGAATAAGCATAGGGAGGACGAAAATGACCTAATTGATCATCCAATGACACAAACACACCTATTGGATGCACAAGATTGGTTAAAAACCCTAATTGGATAAGAATAAGCCTAGGGAGGACGAAAATGGCCTAATTGATCATCCAATGAAACAAACACACCTATTGGATGCACAAGATTGGTTAAAAACCCTAATTGGACAAGAATATGCCTAGGGAGGACGAAAATGACCTAAATGTTAATCCAATGACACAAATGAACTTATTGGATGCACAAGATTGGTTAAAAACCCTAATTGGACAAGAATAAGCATAGGGAGGACGGAAATGACCTAATTGATCATCCAATGACACAAACACACCTATTGGATGCACAAGATTGGTTAAAAACCCTAATTGGACAAGAATATGCCTAGGAAGGACGAAAATGACCTAATTGATCATCTAATGACACAAACACACATATTGGATGCACAAGATTGGTTAAAAACCCTAATTGGAGAAGAATAAGATTAGCGAGGACGAAAATGACCTAATTGATCATCCAATGACACAAACACACCTATTGGATGCACAAGATTGGTTAAAAACCCTAATTGGACAAGAATAAGCCTAGGGAGGACGAAAATGACCTAATTGATCATCCAATGACACAAATGAACTTATTGGATGCACAAGATTGGTTAAAAACCCTAATTGGACAAGAATAAGCCTAGGGAGGACGAAAATGACTTAATTGATCTTCCAATGACACAAACACACCTATTGGATGCACAAGATTGGTTAAAAACCCTAATTGGACAAGAATATGCCTAGGGAGGACGAAAATGACCTAAATGTTAATCCAATGACACAAATGAACTTATTGGATGCACAAGATTGGTTAAAAACCCTAGT
Organism: Cicer pinnatifidum; assembly: GCA_037974775.1. Lineage (NCBI taxonomy): Eukaryota > Viridiplantae > Streptophyta > Magnoliopsida > Fabales > Fabaceae > Cicer > Cicer pinnatifidum. The sequence goes on along the minus strand of JBBPBR010001993.1, from coordinate 1,498 downwards.
TGGACAAAAATATGCCTAGGGAGGACGAAAATGACCTAATTGATCATCCAATGACACAAATGAACTTATTGGATGCACAAGATTGGTTAAAAATCCTAATTGGACAAGAATAAGCCTAGGGAGGACGAAAATGACCTAATTGATCATTCAATGATGCAAACACACCTATTGGATGCACAAGATTGGTTAAAAAACCTAATTGGACAAGAATGTGCCTAGGGAGGACGAAAATGACCTAAATGTTAATCCAATGACACAAATGAACTTATTGGATGCACAAGATTGGTTAAAAACCCTAATTGGACAAGAATAAGCCTTGGGAGGAAGAAAATGACCTAATTGATGATCCAATGACACAAACACACCTATTGGATGCACAAGACTGGTTAAAAACCCTAATTGGACAAGAATATTCCTAGGAAGGACGAAAATGACCTAATTGATCATCCAATGACACAAACACACCTATTGGATGCACAAGATTGGTTAAAAACCCTAATTGGACACGAATATGCCTAGGGAGGAGGAAAATGACCTAAGTATTAATTCAATGACACAAACAAAATTATTGGATGCACAAGATTGGTTAAAAACCCTAATTGGACAAGAATAAGCATAGGGAGGACGAAAATGACCTAATTGATCATCCAATGATACAAACACACCTATTGGATGCACAAGATTGGTTAAAAACCCTAACTGGATAAGAATATGCCTAGGGAGGACGAAAATGACCTAAATATTAATTCAATGACACAAACAAACTTATTGGATGCACAAGATTGGTTAAAAACCCTAATTGGACAAGAATAAGCCTAGGGAGGACAAAAATGACCTAAATGTTAATCCAATGACACAACTCAACTTATTGGATGCACAAGATTGGTTAAAAACCCTAATTGGGCAAGAATAAGCCTAGGGAGGGCGCAAATGACCTAATTGATCATCCAATGACACAAACACACCTATTGGATGCACAAGATTGGTTAAAAACCCTAATTGGACAAGAATATGCCTAAGGGGGACGAAAATGACCTAAATGTTAATCCAATGACACAAATGAACTTATTGGATGCACAAGATAGGATAAAAACCCTAATTGGACAAGAATAAGCCTTGGGAGGACGAAAATGACCTTATTGATAATTCTATGACACAAACACACCTATTGGATGCACAAGACTGGTTAAAAACCCTAATTGGACAAGAATATGCCTAGGAAGGACGAAAATGACCTAATTGATCATCCAATGACACAAACACACTTATTGGAAGCACAAGACTGGTTAAAAACCCTAATTGGACAAGAGTAAGCCTAGGGAGGACGAAAATGACCTAAATGTTAATCCAATGACACAAACTCACCTATTTGATGCACAAGATTGGTTAAAAACCCTAATTGGACAAGAATAAGCCTAGGGAGGACGAAAATGACCTAATTGATCATCCAATGACACAAACACACCTATTGGATGCACAAGATTGGTTAAAAACCCTA
>JBBPBR010001992.1:0-14752 GCA_037974775.1 Cicer pinnatifidum | reverse complement strand
AAGCCTAGGGAGGACGAAAATGACATAAATGTTCATCCAATGACACAAATGAACTTATTGGATGCACAAGATTGGTTTAAAACCCTAATTGGACAAGAATAAGCCTAGGGAGGACGTAAATGACCTAAATGTTCATCCAATGACACAAACACACATATTGGATGCACAAGATTGCATAAAAACCCTAATTGGACAAGAATAAGACTAGGGATGACGAAAATGACCTAAATGTTCATCCAATGACACAAATGAAATTATTGGATGCACAAGATTGGTTAAAAACCCTAATTGGACAAGAATAGGCCTAGGGAGGACGAAAATGACCTAAATGTTCGTCCAATGACACAAACACACCTATTGGATGCACAAGATTGCATAAAAACCCTAATTGGACAAGAATAAGACTAGGGAGGACGAAAATGACCTAATTGTTCATCCAATGACACAAATGAACTTATTGGATGCACAAGATTGGTTAAAAACCCTAATTGGACAAGAATAAGCCTAGGGAGGACGAAAATGACTTAAATGTTCGTCCAATGACACAAACACACCAATTGGATGCACAAGATTGCATAAAAACCCTAATTGGATAAGAATAAGACTAGGGAGGACGAAAATGACCTAAATGTTCCTCCAATGACACAAACACACCTATTGGATGCACAAGATTGCATAAAAACCCTAATTCGACAAGAATAAGACTAGGGAGGACGAAAATGACCTAAATGTTCCTCCAATGAAACAAACACACCTATTGGATGCACAAGATTGCATAAAAACCCTAATTAGACAAGAATAAGAATAGGGAGGACGAAAATGACTTAAATGTTCATCCAATGACACAAATGAACTTATTGTATGCACAAGATTTGTTAAAAACCCTAATTGGACAAGAATAAGCATAGGGAGGACGAAAATTACCTAAATGTTCATCCAATGACACAAACACACATATTGGATGCACAAGATTGCTTAAAACCCTAATTGGACAAGAATAAGACTAGGGAGGACGAAAATGACCTAAATGTTCATCGAATGACACAAACGAACTTATTGGATGCACAAGATTGGTTAAAAACTCTAATTGGACAAGAATAAGCCTAGGGAGAACGAAAATGACCTAAAATTTCGTCCAATGACACAAACACACCTATTGGATGCACAAGATTGCATAAAAACCCTAATTAGACAAGAATAAGACTAGGGAGGACGAAAATGACTTAAATGTTCATCCAATGACACAAACACACCTATTGGATGCACAAGATTGCATAAAAACCCTAATCGGACAAGAATAAGACTAGGGAGGACGAAAATGACCTAAATGTTCCTACAATGACACAAACACACCTATTGGATGCACAAGATTGGTTAAAAACCCTAATTGGACAAGAATAAGCCTAGGGAGGACGAAAATGACCTAAATGTTCGTCCAATGACACAAACACACCTATTGGATGCACAAGATTGCATAAAAACCCTAATTGGACAAGAATAAGACTAGGGAGGACGAAAATGACCTAAATGTTCATCCAATGACACAAATGAACTTATTGGATGCACAAGATTGGTTAAAAACCCTAATGGGACAAGAACAAGCATAGGGAGGACGAAAATGACCTAAACGTTCATCCAATGACACAAACCCACATATTGGATGCACAAGATTGCTTAAAACCCTAATTGGACAAGAATAAGACTAGGGAGGACGAAAATGACCTAAATGTTCATCCAATGACACAAATGAACTTATTGGATGTACAAGATTGGTTAAAAACCCTAATTGGACAAGAATAACCATAGGGAGGACGAAAATGGCCTAAATGCTCGTCCAATGACACAAACCCACATATTGGATGCACAAGATTGCTTAAAACCCTAATTGGACAAGAATAAGACTAAGGAGGTCGAAAATGACCTAAATGTTCGTCCAATGACACAAATGAACTTATTGGATGCACAAGATTGCTTAAAAACCCTAATCGGACAAGAATAAGACTTAGGAGGACAAAAATGACCTAAATGTTCGTCCAATGACACAAACACACCTATTGGATGCACAAGATTGGTTAAAAACCCTAATTGGACAAGAATAAGACTAGGGAGGACGAAAATGTCCTAAATGTTCCTCCAATGACACAAACACACCTATTGGATGCACAAGATTGCATAAAAACCCTAATTGGACAAGAATAAGCCTAGGGAGGACGAAAATGACCTAAATGTTCATCCAATGACACAAATGAACTTATTGGATGCACAAGATTGGTTAAAAACCCTAATTGGACAAGAATAAGCCTAGGGAGGACGAAAATGACCTAAATGTTTGTCCAATGACACGAACACACCTATTGGATGCACAAGATTGCATAAAAACCCTAATTGGACAAGAATAAGCCTAGGGAGGACGAAAATGACCTAAATGTTCATCCAATGACACAAATGAACTTATTGGAAGCACAAGATTGGTTAAAAACCCTAATTGGACAAGAATAAGCCTAGGGAGGACGAAAATGACCTAAATGTTCATCCAATGACACAAATGAACTTATTGGACGCACAAGATTGGTTAAAAACCCTAATTGGACAAGAATAAGCCTAGGGAGGACGAAAATGACCTAAATGTTCATCCAATGACACAAATGAACTTATTGGATGCACAAGATTGGTTAAAAACCCTAATTGGACAAGAATAAGCCTAGGGAGGACGAAAATGACCTAAATGTTCATGCAATGACACAAATGAACTTATTGGACGCACAAGATTGGTTAAAAACCCTAATTGGACAAGAATAAGCCTAGGGAGGACGAAAATGACCTAAATGTTCATCCAATGACACAAATGAACTTATTGGATGCACAAGATTGGTTAAAAACCCTAATTGGACAAGAATAAGCCTAGGGAGGACGAAAATGACCTAAATGTTCATCCAATGACACAAATGAACTTATTGGATGCACAAGACTGGTTGAAAACCCTAATTGGACAAGAATAAGCCTAGGGAGGACGAAAATGACCTAAATGTTCATCCAATGACACAAATGAACTTATTGGATGCACAAGATTGGTTAAAAACCCTAATTGGACAAGAATAAGCCTAGGGAGGAAAAAATGACCTAAATGTTCATCCAATGACACAAATGAACTTATTGGATGCACAAGATTGGTTAAAAACCCTAACTGGACAAGAATAAGCCTAGGGATGACGAAAATGACATAAATGTTCGTCCAATGACACAAACACACCTATTGGATGCACAAGATTGCATAAAAACCCTAATTGGACAAGAATAAGACTAGGGAGGATGTAAATGACCTAAATGTTCCACCAATGACACAAATGAACTTATTGGATGCAAAAGGTTGGTTAAAAACCCTAATTGGACAAGAATAAGCCTAGGGAGGACGAAAATGACCTAAATGTTCAACCAATGACACAAATGAACTTATTGGATGCACAAGGTTGGTTAAAAACCCTAATTGGACAAGAACAAGCCTAGGGAGGACGAAAATGACCTAAATGTTCCTCCAATGACACAAACACGCCTATTGGATGCACAAGATTGCATAAAAACCCTAATTGGACAAGAATAAGACTAAGGAGGACGAAAATGACCTAAATGTTCATCCAATGACACAAATGAAGTTATTGGATGCGCAAGATTGGTTAAAAATCCTAATTCGACAAGAATAAGCCTAGGGAGGACGAAAATGACCTAAATGTTCATCCAATGACACAAATGAACTTATTGGATGCACAAGATTGGTTGAAAACCCTAATTGGACAAGAATAAGCCTAGGGAGGACGAAAATGACCTAAATGTTCATCCAATGACACAAATGAACTTATTGGATGCACAAGATTGGTTAAAAACCCTAATTGGACAAGAATAAGCCTAGGGAGGACGAAAATGACCTAAATGTTCAACCAATGACACAAATGAACTTATTGGATGCACAAGGTTGGTTAAAAACCCTAATTGGACAAGAATAAGCCTAGGGAGGACGAAAATGACCTAAATGTTCGTCCAATGACACAAACACACCTATTGGATGCAAAGGATTGCATAAAAACCCTAATTGGACAAGAATAAGCCTAGGGAGGCCGAAAATGACCTAAATGTTCCTCCAGTGACACAAACACACCTATTGGATGCACAAGATTGCATAAAAACCCTAATTGGACAAGAATAAGACTAAGGAGGACGAAAATGACATAAATGTTCATCCAATGACACAAATGAACTTATTGGATGCACAAGATTGGTTAAAAACCCTACTTGGACAAGAATAAGCCTTGGGAGGATGAAAATGACCTAAATGTTCGTCCAATGACACAAACACACCTATTGGATGCACAAGATTGTATAAAAACCCTAATTGGACAAGAATAAGACTAGGGAGGACGAAAATGACCTAAATGTTCCTCCAATGACACAAACACACCTATTGGATGCACAAGATTGCATAAAAACCCTAATTGGACAAGAATAAGACTAGGGAGGACGTAAATGACCTAAATGTTCCACCAATGACACAAATGAACTTATTGGAAGCACAAGGTTGGTTAAAAACCCTAATTGGACAAGAACAAGCCTAGGGAGGACGAAAATGACCTAAATGTTCATCAAATGACACAAATGAACTTATTGGATGCACAAGATTGGTTAAAAACCCTAATTGGACAAGAATAAGCCTAGGGAGGACGTAAATGACCTAAATGTTCATCCAATGACACAAATGAACTTATTGGATGCACAAGATTGGTTAAAAACCATAATTGGACAAGAATAAGCATAGGGAGGACGAAAATGACCTAAATGTTCCTCCAATGACACAAACACACCTATTGGATGCACAAGATTGCATAAAAACCCTAATTCGACAAGAATAAGACTAGGGAGGACGAAAATGACCTAAATGTTCCTCCAATGACACAAACACACCTATTTGATGCACAAGATTGCATAAAAACCCTAATTGGACAAGAATAAGACTAGGGAGGACGTAAATGACCTAAATGTTCCACCAATGACACAAATGAACTTATTGGATACACAAGGTTGGTTAAAAACCCTAATTGGACAAGAATAAGGCTAGGGAGGACGAAAATGACCTAAATGTTCGTCCAATGACACAAACACACCTATTGGATGCACAAGATTGCATAAAAACCCTAATTGGACAAGAATAAGACTAGGGAGGACGAAAATGACCTAAATGTTCATCCAATGACACAAATGAACTTATTGAATGCACAAGATTGGTTAAAAACCATAATCGGACAGGAATAAGCCTAGGGAGGATGAAAATTACCTAAATGTTCGTCCAATGACACAAACACACCTATTGGATGCACAAGATTGCATATAAACCCTAATTGGACAAGAATAAGACTAGGGAGGACGAAAATGACCTAAATGTTCCTCCAATGACACAAATGAACTTATTGGATGCACAAGATTGGTTAAAAACCCTATTAGGACAAGAATAAGCCTAGGGAGGACGAAAATGACCTAAATGTTCGTCCAATGACACAAACACACCTATTGGATGCACAAGATTGCATAAAAACCCTAATTGGACAAGAATAAGACTAGGGAGGACGAAAATGACCTAAATAATCATCCAATGACACAAATGAACTTATTGGATTCACAAGATTGGTTAAAAACCCTAATTGGACAAGAATAAGCATAGGGAGGACGAAAATGACCTAAATGTTCATCCAATGACACAAACCCACATATTGGACGCACAAGATTGCTTAAAACCCTAATTGGACAAGAATAAGACTAGGGAGGACGAAAATGACCTAAATGTTCATCCAATGACACAAATGAACTTATTGGATGCACAAGATTGGTTAAAAACCCTAATCGGACAAGAATAAGCCTAGGGAGGACGAAAATGACCTAAATGTTCGTCCAATGACACAAACACACCTATTGGATGCACAAGATTGCATAAAAACCCTAATTGGACAAGAATAAGACTAGGGAGGACGTAAATGACCTAAATGTTCCACCAATGACACAAATGAACTTATTGGATGCACAAGGTTGGTTAAAAACCCTAATTGGACAAGAATAAGCCTAGGGAGGACAAAAATGACCTAAATGTTCAACCAATGACACAAATGAACTTATTGGATGCACAAGGTTGGTTAAAAACCCTAATTGAACAAGAATAAGCCTAGGGAGGACGAAAATGACCTAAATGTTCGTCCAATGACACAAATACACCAATTGGATGCACAAGATTGCATAAAAACCCTAATTGGACAAGAATAAGCCAAGGGAGGACGAAAAATGACCTAAATGTTCGTCCAATGACACAAACACACCTATTGGATGCACAAGATTACATAATACCCTAATTGGACAAGAATAAGCCTAGGGAGGACGAAAATGACCTAAATGTTCATCCAATGACACAAATGAACTTATTGGATGCACAAGATTGGTTAAAAACCCTAATTGGACAAGAATAAGCCTAGGGAGGACGAAAATGACCTAAATGTTCATCCAATGACACAAATGAACTTATTGGATGCACAAGATTGGTTAAAAACCCTAATGGGACAAGAATAAGTCTAGGGAGGACGATAATGACCTAAATGTTCATCCAATGACACAAATGAACTTATTGGATGCACAAGATTGGTTAAAAACCCTAATTAGACAAGAATAAGCCTAGGGAGGACGAAAATGACCTAAATGTTCATCCAATGACACAAATAAACTTATTGGATGCACAAGATTGGTTAAAAACCCTAATTGCACAAGAATAAGCCTAGGGAGGACGAAAATGACCTAAATGTTCGTCCAATGACACAAACACACCTATTGAATGCACTAGATTGCATAAAAACCCTAATTGGACAAGAATAAGACTAGGGAGGACGAAAATGACCTAAATGTTCGTCCAATGACACAAACACACCTATTGGATGCACAAGATTGCATAAAAACCCTAATTGGACAAGAATAAGCATAGGGAGGACGAAAATGACCTAAATGTTCATCCAATGACACAAATGAACTTATTGGATGCACAAGATTGGTTAAAAACCCTAATCGGACAAGAATAAGCCTAGGGAGGACGAAAATGACCTAAATGTTCGTCCAATGACACAAACACACCTATTGGATGCACAAGATTGCATAAAATCCCTAATTGGACAAGAATAAGACTAGGGAGGACGAAAATGACCTAAATGTTCCTGTAATGACACAAACACACCTATTGGATGCACAAGATTGCATAAAAACCCTAATTGGACAAGAATAAGACTAGGGAGGACGAAAATGACCTAAATGTTCATCCAATGACACAAATGAACTTATTGGATGCACCAGATTGGTTAAAAACCCTAATTGGACAAGAATAAGCCTAGGGAGGACGAAAATGACCTAAATGTTCCTCCAATGACACAAACACACCTATTGGATGCACAAGATTGCATAAAAACCCTAATTGGACAAGAACAAGCCTAGGGAGGACGAAAATGACATAAATGTTCATCCAATGACACAAATGAACTTATTGGATGCACAAGATTGGTTAAAAACCCTAATTGGACAAGAATAAGCCTAGGGAGGACGTAAATGACCTAAATGTTCATCCAATGACACAAACACACATATTGGATGCACAAGATTGCATAAAAAACCTAATAGGACAAGAATAAGACTAGGGATGACGAAAATGACCTTAATGTTCATCCAATGACACAAATGAAATTATTGGATGCACAAGATTGGTTAAAAACCCTAATTGGACAAGAATAAGCCTAGGGAGGACGAAAATGACCTAAATGTTCGTCCAATGACACAAACACACCTATTGGATGCACAAGATTGCATAAAAACCCTAATTGGACAAGAATAAGACTACGGAGGACGAAAATGACCTAAATGTTCCCCGAATGACACAAACACACCTATTGGATGCACAAGATTGCATAAAAACCCTAATTGGACAAGAATAAGACTAGGGAGGACGAAAATGACCTAAATGTTCATCCAATGACACAAATGAACTTATTGGATGCACAAGATTGGTTAAAAACCCTAATTGGACAAGAATAAGCATAGGGAGGACGAAAATGACCTAAACGTTCATCCAATGACACAAACCCACATATTGGATGCACAAGATTGGTTAAAAACCCTAATTGGACAAGAATAAGCCTAGGGAGGACGAAAATGACCTAAATGTTCATCCAATGACACAAATGAACTTATTGGATGCACAAGATTGGTTAAAAACCCTAATTGGACAAGAATAAGCCTAGGGAGGACGAAAATGACCTAAATGTTCGTCCAATGACACAAACACACCTATTGGATGCACAAGATTGCATAAAAACCCTAATTGGACATTAATAAGACTAGGGAGGACGAAAATGACCTAAATGTTCCTCCAATGACACAAACACACCTATTGGATGCACAAGATTGCATAAAAACCCTAATTGGACAAGAATAAGACTAGGGAGGACGAAAATGACCTAAATGTTTATCCAATGACACAAACCCACATATTGGATGCACAAGATTGCTTAAAACCCTAATTCTACAAGAATAAGACTAGGGAGGACGAAAATGACCTAAATGTTCATCCAATGACACAAATGAACTTATTGGATGCACAAGATTGGTTAAAAACCCTAATTGGACAAGAATAAGCCTAGGGAGGACGAAAATGACCTAAATGTTCGTCCAATGACACAAACACACCTATTGGATGCACAAGATTGCATAAAAACCCTAATTGGACAAGAATAAGACTAGGGAGGACGAAAATGACCTAAATGTTCATCCAATGACACAAATGAACTTATTGAATGCACAAGATTGGTTAAAAACCCTAATCGGACAAGAATAAGCCTAGGGAGGACGAAAATGACCTAAATGTTCGTCCAATGACAGAAACACACCTATTGGATGCACAAGATTGCATAAAAACCCTAATTGGACAAGAATAAGACTAGGGAGGACGAAAATGACCTAAATGTTCCTCCAATGACACAAACATACCTATTGGATGCACAAGATTGCATAAAAACCCTAATTCGACAAGAATAAGACTAGGGAGGACGAAAATGACCTAAATGTTCATCCAATGACACAAATGAACTTATTGGATGCAAAAGATTGGTTAAAAACCCTAATTGGACAAGAATAAGCCTAGGGAGGACGAAAATGACCTAAATGTTCGTCCAATGACACAAACACACCTATTGGATGCACAAGATTGCATAAAAACCCTAATTGGACAAGAATAAGACTAGGGAGGACGAAAATGACCTAATTGTTCATCCAATGACACAAATGAACTTATTGTATGCACAAGATTGGTTAAAAACCCTAATTGGACAAGAATAAGCCTAGGGAGGACGAAAATGACCTAAATGTTCGTCCAATGACACAAACACACCTATTGGATGCACAAGATTGCATAAAAACCCTAATTGGACAAGAATAAGACTAGGGAGGACGTAAATGACCTAAATGTTCCTCCAATGACACAAACACACCTATTGGATGCACAAGATAGCATAAAAACCCTAATTCAACAAGAATAAGACTAGGGAGGACGAAAATGACCTAAATGTTCCTCCAATGACACAAACACACCTATTGGATGCACAAGATTGCATAAAAACCCTAATTGGACAAGAATAAGACTAGGGAGGACGAAAATGACCTAAATTTTCATCCAATGACACAAATGAACTTACTGTATGCACAAGATTTTTTAAAAACCCTAATTGGACAAGAATAAGCATTGGGAGGACGAAAATTACCTAAATGTTCATCCAATGAGACAAACACACATATTGGATGCACAAGATTGCTTAAAACCCTAATTGGACAAGAATAAGACTAGGGAGGACGAAAATGACCTAAATGTTCATCGAATGACACAAATGAACTTATTGGATGCACAAGATTGGTTAAAAACCCTAATCGGACAAGAATAAGCCTAGGGAGGACGAAAATGACCTAAATGTTCGTCCAATGACACAAACACACCTATTGGATGCACAAGATTGCTTAAAAACCCTAATTGGACAAGAATAAGCCTAGGGAGGACGAAAATGACCTAAATGTTCCTCCAATGACACAAACACACCTATTGGATGCACAAGATTGGTTAAAAACCCTAATTGGACAAGAATAAGCCTAGGGAGGACGAGAATGACCTAAATGTTCCCCCAATGACACAAATACTCCTATTGGATGCACAAGATTGCATAAAAACCCTAATTGGACAAGAATAAGACTAGGGAGGACGAAAATGACCTAAATGTTCCTCCAATGACACAAACACACCTATTGGATGCAGAAGATTGGTTAAAAACCCTAATTGGACAAGAATAAGCCTAGGGAGGACGAAAATGACCTAAATGTTCCTCCAATGACACAAACACACCTATTGGATGCACAAGATTGCATAAAAACCCTAATTGGACAAGAATAAGACTAGGGAGGACGAAAATGACCTAAATGTTCCTTCAATGACACAAACCCACATATTGGATGCACAAGATTGGTTAAAAACCGTAATTGGACAAGAATAAGCCTAGGGAGGACGAAAATGACCTAAATGTTCATCCAATGACACAAATGAACTTATTGGATGCACAAGATTGGTTAAAAACCCTAATTGGACAAGAATAAGCCTAGGGAGGACGAAAATGACCTAAATGTTCATCCAATGACACAAACACACCTATTGGATGCACAAGAATGCATAAAAACCCTAATTGGACAAGAATAAGCCTAGGGAGGACGAAAATGACCTAAATGTTCATCCAATGACACAAATGAACTTATTGGATGCACAAGATTGGTTAAAAACCCTAATTGGACAAGAATAAGCCTAGGGAGGACGAAAATGACCTAAATGTTCATCCAATGACACAAATGAACTTATTGGATGCACAAGATTGGTTAAAAACCCTAATTGGACAAGAATAAGCCTAGGGAGGACGAAAACGACCTAAATGTTCATCCAATGACACAAATGAACTTATTGGATGCACAAGATTTGTTAAAAACCCTAATCGGACAAGAATAAGCCTAGGGAGGACGAAAATGACCTAAATGTTTGTCCAATGACACAAACACACCTATTGGATGCACAAGATTGCATAAAAACCCTAATTGGACAAGAATAAGCCTTGGGAGGAAACAAATGACCTAAATGTTCGTCCAATGACACAAACACACCTATTGGATGCACAAGATTGGTTAAAAACCCTAATTGGACAAGAATAAGCCTAGGGAGGACGAAAATGACCTAAATGTTCATCCAATGACACAAATGAACTTATTGGATGCACAAGATTGGTTAAAAACCCTAATTGGACAAGAATAAGCCTAGGGAGGACGAAAATGACCTAAATGTTCGTCCAATGACACAAACACACCTATTGGATGCACAAGATTACATAATACCCTAATTGGACAAGAATAAGCCTAGGGAGGACGAAAATGACCTAAATGTTCATCCAATGACACAAATGAACTTATTGGATGCACAAGATTGGTTAAAAACCCTAATTGGACAAGAATAAGCCTAGGGAGGACGAAAATGACCTAAACGTTCATCCAACGACACAAATGAACTTATTGGATGCACAAGATTGGTTAAAAACCCTAATTGGACAAGAATAAGCCTAGGGAGGACGAAAATGACCTAAATGTTCGTCCAATGACACAAACACACCTATTGGATGCACAAGATTGCATAAAAACCCTAATTGGACAAGAATAAGCCTAGGGAGGACGAAAATGACCTAATTGTTCATCCAATGACACAAATGAATTTATTGGAAGCACAAGATTGGATAAAAACCCTAATTGGACAAAAATATGCCTAGGGAGGACGAAAATGACCTAAATAATCATCCAATGACACAAATGAACTTATTGGATGCACAAGATTGGTTAAAAACCCTAATTGGACAAGAATAAGCCTAGGGAGGACGAAAATGACCTAAATGTTCGTCCAATGACACAAACACACCTATTGGATGCACAAGATTGCATAAAAACCCTAATTGGACAAGAATAAGCCTAGGGAGGACGAAAATGACCTAAATGTTCATCCAATGACACAAATGAATTTATTGAATGCACAAGATTGGTTAAAAACCCTAATCGGACAAGAATAAGCCTAGGGAGGACGAAAATGACCTAAATGTTCGTCCAATGACACAAACACACCTATTGGTAGCACAAGATTGCATAAAAACCCTAATTGGACAAGAATAAGACTAGGGAGGACTAAAATGACCTAAATGTTCCTCCAATGACACAAACACACCTATTGGATGCACAAGATTGCATAAAAACCCTAATTGGACAAGAATAAGACTAGGGAGGACGAAAATGACCTAAATGTTCATCCAATGACACAAATGAACTTATTGGATGCACAAGATTGGTTAAAAACGCTAATGGGACAAGAATAAGCATAGGGAGGACGAAAATGACCTAAACGTTCATCCAATGACACAAACCCACATATTGGATGCACAAGATTGCTTAAAACCCTAATTGGACAAGAATAAGACTAGGGAGGACGAAAATGACCTAAATGTTCATCCAATGACACAAATGAACTAATTGGATGCACAAGATTGGTTAAAAACCCTAATCGGACAAGAATAAGCCTAGGGAGGACGAAAATGACCTAAATGTTCGTCCAATGACACAAACACACCTATTGGATGCACAAGATTGCATAAAAACTCTAATTGGACAAGAATAAGACTAGGGAGGACGAAAATGACCTAAATGTTCCTCCAATAACACAAATGAACTTATTGGATGCACAAGATTGGTTAAAAACCCTAATTGGACAAGAATAAGCCTAGGGAGGACGAAAATGACCTAAATGTTCGTCCAATGACACAAATGAACTTATTGGATGCACAAGATTGGTTAAAAACCCTAATTGGACAAGAATAAGCCTAGGGAGGACGAAAATGACCTAAATGTTCATCCATTGACACAAATGACCTTATTGGATGCAAAAGATTGGTTAAAAACCTTAATTGTACAAGAATAAGCCTAGGGAGGACGAAAATGACCTAAATGTTCATCCAATGACACAAATGAACTTATTGGATGGACAAGATTGGTTAAAAACCCAAATTGGACAAGAATAAGCCTAGGGAGGACGAAAATGACCTAAATGTTCATCCAATGACACAAATGAACTTATTGGATGCACAAGATTGGTTAAAAACCCTAATTGGACAAGAATAAGCCTAGGGAGGACGAAAATGACCTAAATGTTCATCCAATGACACAAATGAACTTATTGGACGCACAACATTGATTAAAAACCCTAATTGGACAAGAATAAGCCTAGGGAGGACGTAAATGACCTAAATTATCCACCAATGACACAAATGAACTTATTGGATGCACAAGGTTGGTTAAAAACTCTAATTGGACAAGAATAAGCCTAGGGAGGACGAAAATGACCTAAATGGTCAACCAATGACACAAATGAACTTATTGGATGCACAAGGTTAGTTAAAAACCCTAATTGAACAAGAATAAGCCTAGGGAGGACGAAAATGACCTAAATGTTCGTCCAATGACACAAACACACCAATTGGATGCACAAGATTGCATAAAAACCCTAATTGGACAAGAATAAGCTTTGGGATGACGAAAATGACCTAAATGTTCGTCCAATGACACAAACACACCTATTGGATGCACAAGATTGCATAAAAACCCTAATTGGACAAGAATAAGCCTAGGGAGGACGAAAATGACCTAAATGTTCATCCAATGACACAAATGAACTTATTGGATGCACAAGATTGGTTAAAAACCCTAATTGGACAAGAATAAGCCTAGGGAGGACGAAAATGACCTAAATGTTCATCCAATGACACAAATGAACTTATTGGATGCACAAGATTGGTTAAAAACCCTAATTGGACAAGAATAAGCCTAGGGAGGACGAAAATGACCTAAATGTTCGTCCAATGACACAAACACACCTATTGGATGCAAAGGATTGCATAAAAACCCTAATTGGACAAGAATAAGCCTAGGGAGGCCGAAAATGACCTGAATGTTCGTCCAATGACACAAACACACCTATTGGATGCACAAGATTGCATAAAAACCCTAATTGGACTAGAACAAGCCTAGGGAGGACGAAAATGACATAAATGTTCATCCAATGACACAAATGAACTTATTGGATGCACAAGATTGGTTTAAAACCCTAATTGGACAAGAATAAGCCTATGGAGGACGTAAATGACCTAAATGTTCATCCAATGACACAAACACACATATTGGATGCACAAGATTGCATAAAAACCCTAATTGGACAAGAATAAGACTAGGGATGACGAAAATGACCTAAATGTTCATCCAATGACACAAATGAAATTATTGGATGCACAAGATTGGTTAAAAACCCTAATTGGACAAGAATAAGCCTAGGGAGGACGAAAATGACCTAAATGTTCGTCCAATGACACAAACACACCTATTGGATGCACAAGATTGCATAAAAACCCTAATTGGACAAGAATAAGACTAGGGAGGACGAAAATGACCTAATTGTTCATCCAATGACACAAATGAACTTATTGATTGCACAAGATTGGTTAAAAACCCTAATTGGACAAGAATAAGCCTAGGGAGGACGAAAATGACCTAAATGTTCGTCCAATGACACAAACACACCTATTGG
>JBBPBR010001991.1:0-14754 GCA_037974775.1 Cicer pinnatifidum | reverse complement strand
GAATAAGCCTAGGGAGGACGAAAATGACCTAAATGTTCATCCAATGACACAAATGAACTTATTGGATGCACAAGATTGGTTAAAAACTTTAATTGGACAAGAATAAGCCTAGGGAGGACGAAAATGACCTAAATGTTCATCCAATGACACAAATGAACTTATTGGATGCACAAGATTGCTTAAAAACCCTAATTGGACAAGAATAAGCCTAGTGAGGACGAAAATGACCTAAATGTTCATCCAATGACACAAATACACCTATTGGATGCACAAGATTGGTTAAAAACCCTAATTGGACAAGAATATGCCTAGGGAGGACGAAAATGACCTAAATGTTCATCCAATGACAGATATGAACTTATTGGATGCACAAGATTGCTTAAAAACCTTAATTGGACTAGAATAAGCTTAGGGAGGACGAAAATGACCTAAATGTTCATCCAATGACACAAATACACCTATTGGATGCACAAGATTGGTTAGAAACCCTAATTGGACAAGAATAAACCTAGGGAGGACGAAACTGACCTAAATGGTCATCCAATGACACAAACACACCTATTGGATGCACAAGATTGGTTAAAAACCCTAATTGGACAAGAATAAGCCTAGGGAGGACGCTAATGACCTAAATGTTCATCCAATGACACAAATGAACTTATTGGATGCACAAGATTGCTTAAAAACCCTAATTGGACAAGAATAAGCCTAGGGAGGACGAAAATGACCTAAATGTTCATCCAATGACACAAATGAACTTATTGGATGCACAAGATTGCTTAAAAACCCTAATTGGACAAGAATAAGCCTAGGGAGGACGAAAATGACCTAAATGTTCATCCAATGACACAAATACACCTATTGGATGCACAAGATTCGTTAAACACCCTAATTGGACAAGAATAAGCCTAGGGAGGACGAAACTGACCTAAATGTTCATCCAATGACACAAACACACCTATTGGATGCACAAGATTGGTTAAAAACCCTAATTGGAAAAGAATAAGCCTAGTAAGGACGAAAATGACCTAAATGTTCATCCAATAACACAAATGAACTTATTGGAAGCACAAGATTGCTTAAAAACCCTAATTAGACAAGAATAAGCCTAGGAAGGACGAAAATGACCTAAATGTTCATCCAATGACACAAATACACCTATTGGATGCACAAGATTGGTTAGAAACCCTAATTGGACAAGAATAAGCCTAGGGAGGACGAAAATGACCTAAATGTTCATCCAATGACACAAACACACATATTGGATGCACAAGATTGGTTAAAAACCGAAATTGGACAAGAATAAGCCTAGGGAGGACGAAAATGACCTAAATGTTCATCCAATGACACAAATACACCTATTGGATGCACAAGATTCGTTAGAAACCCTAATTGGATAAGAATAAGCCTAGGGAGGACGAAACTGACCTAAATGTTCATCCAATGACACAAACACACCTATTGGATGCACAAGATTGGTTAAAAACCCTAATTGGACAAGAATAAGCCTAGGGAGGACGAAAATGACCTAAATGTTTCATCCAATAACACAAATGAACTTATTGGATGCACAAAATTGCTTAAAAACCCTAATTAGACAAGAATAAGCCTAGGGAGGATGAAAATGACCTAAATGTTCATCCAATGACACAAATACACCTATTGGATGCACAAGATTGGTTAGAAACCCTACTTGGACAAGAATAAGCCTAGGGAGGACGAAAATGACCTAAATTTTCATCCAATGACACAAACACACCTATTGGATGCACAAGATTGGTTAACAACCCTAATTGGACAAGAATAAGCCTAGGGATGACGAAAATGACCTAAATGTTTATCCAATGACACAAATGAACTTATTGGATGCACAAGATTGGTTAAAAACCTTAATTGGACAAGAATAAGCCTAGGGAGGACGAAAATGACCTAAATGTTCATCCAATGACACAAATACACCTATTGGATGCACAAGATTGGTTAAAAACCCTAATTGGACAAGAATAAGCCTAGGGAGGACGAAAATGACCTAAATGTTCATCCAATGACACAAACACACCTATTAGATGCACAAGATTGGTTAAAAACGATAATTGGACAAGAATAAGCCTAGGGAGGACATAAATGACCTAAATGTTCATCCAATGACACAAATGAACTTATTGGATGCACAAGATTGCTTAAAAACCCTAATTAGACAAGAATAAGCCTAGGGAGGACGAAAATGACCTAAATGTTCATCCAATGACACAAATGAACTTATTGGATGCACAAGATTGGTTAGAAACCCTAAATGGACAAGAATAATTCTAGGGAGGACGAAAATGACCTAAATGTTCATCCAATGACACAAATGAACTTATTGGATGCACAAGATTGGTTAAAAATCCTAATTGGACAAGAATAAGCGTAGGGAGGACGAAAATGACCTAAATGTTCATCCAATGACACAAACACACCTATTGGATGCACAAGATTGGTTAAAAACCCTAATTGGACAAGAATAAGCCTAGGGAGGACGAAAATGACCTAAATGTTCATCCAATGACACAAATGAACTTATTGGATGCACAAGATTGCTTAAAAACCCTAATTGGACAAGAATAAGCCTTGGGAGGACAAAAATGACCTGAATGTTCATCCAATGACACAAATACACCTATTGGATGCACAAGATGGGTTAGAAACCCTAATTGGACAAGAATAAGCCTAGGTAGGACGAAAATGACCTAAATGTTCATCCAATGACACAAACACACCTATTGGATGCACAAGATTGGTTAAAAACCATAAATGGACAAGAATAAGCCTAGGGAGGACATAAATGACCTAAATGTTCATCCAATGACACAAATGAACTTATTGGATGCACAAGATTGCTTAAAAACCCTAATTAGACAAGAATAAGCCTAGGGAGGACGAAAATGACCTAAATGTTCATCCAATGACACTATACACATATTGGAATCACAAGATTGGTTAGAAACCCTAATTGGACAAGAATAAGCCTAGCGAGGACGAAAATGACCTAAATGTTCATCCAATGACACAAACACACCTATTGGATGCACAAGATTGGTTAAAAACCATAATTGGACAAGAATAAGCCTAGGGAGGACATAAATGACCTAAATGTTCATCCAATGACACAAACACACCTATTGGATGCACAAGATTGGTTAAAAACCCTAATTGGACAAGAATAAGCCTAGGGAGGACGAAAATGACCTAAATGTTCATCCAATGACACAAATGAACTTATTGGATGCACAAGATTGGTTAAAAACCCTAATTGGACAAGAATAAGCCTAGGGAGGACGAAAATGACCTAAATGTCCATCCAATGACACAAACACACCTATTGGATGAACAAGATTGGTTAGAAACCCTAATTGGACAAGAATAAGCCTTGGGAGGACGAAAATGACCTAAATGTTAATCCAATGACACAAATGAACTTATTGGATGCACAAGATTGGTTAAAAACCCTAATTGGACAAGAATAAGCCTAGGGTGGACGAAAATGACCTAAATGTTTATCCAATGACACAAATGAACTTATTGGATGCACTAGATTGGTTAAAAACCCTAATTGGACAAGAATAAGCCTAGGGAGAACGAAAATGACCTAAATGTTCATCCAATGACACAAACACACCTATTGGATGCACAAGATTGGTTAAAAACCCTAATTGGACAAGAATAAGCCTAGGGAGGACGAAAATGACCTAAATGTTCATCCAATGACACAAATGAACTTATTGGATGCACAAGATTGGTTAAAAACTTTAATTGGACAAGAATAACCCTAGGGAGGACGAAAATGACCTAAATGTTCATCCAATGACACAAATGAACTTATTGGATGCACAAGATTGCTTAAAAATCCTAATTGGACAAGAATAAGCCTAGTGAGGACGAAAATGACCTAAATGTTCATCCAATGACACAAATACACCTATTGGATGCACAAGATTGGTTAAAAACCCTAATTGGACAAGAATATGCCTAGGGAGGACGAAAATGACCTAAATGTTCATCCAATGACAGATATGAACTTATTGGATGCACAAGATTGCTTAAAAACCCTAATTGGACTAGAATAAGCTTAGGGAGGACGAAAATGACCTAAATGTTCATGCAATGACACAAATACACCTATTGGATGCACAAGATTGGTTAGAAACCCTAATTGGACAAGAATAAACCTAGGGAGGACGAAACTGACCTAAATGTTCATCCAATGACACAAACACACCTATTGGATGCACAAGATTGGTTAAAAACCCTAATTGGACAAGAATAAGCCTAGGGAGGACGCTAATGACCTAAATGTTCATCCAATGACACAAATGAACTTATTGGATGCACAAGATTGCTTAAAAACCCTAATTGGACAAGAATAAGCCTAGGGAGGACGAAAATGACCTAAATGTTCATCCAATGACACAAATACACCTATTGGATGCACATGATTGGTTTAGAAACCCTAATTGGACAAGAGTAAGCCTAGGGAGGACGAAAATGACCTAAATGTTCATCCAATGACACAAACACACCTATTGGATGCACAAGATTGGTTAAAAACCCTAATTGGACAAGAATAAGCCTAGGGTGGACGAAAATGACCTAAATGTTTATCCAATGACACAAATGAACTTATTGCATGCACAAGATTGGTTAAAAACCCTAATTGGATAAGCATAAGCCAAGGGAGGACGAAAATGACCTAAATGTTCATCCAATGACACAAACACACCTATTGGATGCACAAGATTGGTTAAAAACCCTAATTGGACAAGAATAAGCCTAGGGAGGACGAAAATGACCTAAATGTTCATCCAATGACACAAATACACCTATTGGATGCACAAGATTGGTTAGAAACCCTAATTGGACAAGAATAAGCCTAGGGAGGACGAAAATGACCTAAATGTTCATCCAATGACACAAACACACCTATTGGATGCACAAGATTGGTTAAAAACCCTAATTGGACAAGAATAAGCCAAGGGTGGAAGGAAAATGACCTAAATGTTTATCCAATGACACAAATGAACTTATTGGATGCACAAGATTGGTTAAAAACCCTAATTGGAGGAGAATAAGCCTAGGGAGGACGAAAATGACCTAAATGTTCATCCAATGACACAAACACACCTATTGGATGCACAAGATTGGTTAAAAACCCTAATTGGACAAGAATAAGCCTAGGGACAACGAAAATGACCTAAATGTTCATCCAATGACACAAATACACCTATTGGATGCACAAGATTGGTTAAAAACCCTAATTGGACAATAATATGCCTAGGGAGGACGAAAATGACCTAAATGTTCATCCAATGACACAAATGAACTTATTGGATGCACAAGATTGCTTAAAAACCCTAATTGGACAAGAATAAGCCTAGGGAGGACGAAAATGACCTAAATGTTCATCCAATAACACAAATGTACTTATCGGATGCACAACATTGGTTAAAAACCCTAATTGGACAAGAATAAGCCTAGGGAGGACGAAAATGACCTAAATGTTCATCCAATGACACAAATGAACTTATTGGATGCACAAGATTGCTTAAAAACCCTAATTGGACAAGAATAAGCCTAGGGAGGACGAAAATGACCTAAATGTTCATCCAATGACACAAATACAACTATTTGATGCACAAGATTGGTTAGAAACACTAATTGGACAAGAATAAGCCTAGGTAGGACGAAAATGACCTAAATGTTCATCCAATGACACAAACACACCTATTGGATGCACAAGATTGGTTAAAAACCCTAATTGGACAAGAATAAGCCTAGGGAGGACGAAAATGACCTAAATGTTCATCCAATGACACAAATGAACTTATTGGATGCACAAGATTGCTTAAAAACCCTAATTCGACAAGAATAAGCCTAGGGAGGACGAAAATGACCTAAATGTTCATCCAATGAAACAAATGAACTTATAGGATTCACAAGATTGCTTAAAAACCCTAATTGGACAAGAATAAGCCTAGGGAGGACGAAAATGACCTAAATGTTCATCCAATACACAAATGAACTTATTGGATGCACAAGATTGGGTAAAAACCCTAATTGGGCAACAATAAGCCTTGGGAAGACGAAAATGACCTAAATGTTCATCCAATGACACAAATGAACTTATTGGATGCACAAGATTGGTTAAAAACCCTAATTGGACAAGAATAAGCCTAGGGTGGACGAAAATGACCTAAATGTTTATCCAATGACACAAATGAACTTATTGGATGCACAAGATTGGTTAAAAACCCTAATTGGACAAGAATAAGCCTAGGGAGGACGAAAAATGACCTAAATGTTCATCCAATGACACAAATGAACTTATTGGATGCACAAGATTGGTTAGAGACCCTAATTGGACAAGAATAAGCCTAGGGAGGACGAAAATCACCTAAATGTTCATCCAATGACACAAACACACCTAGTGGATGCACAAGATTGGTTAAAAAACCTAATTGGACAAGAATAAGCCTAGGGAAGACGAAAATGACCTAAATGTTCATCCAATGACACAAATGAACTTATTGGATGCACCAGATTGGTTAGAAACCCTAATTGGACAAGAATAAGCCTAGGGAGGACGAAAATGACCTAAATGTTCATCCAATGACACAAACGAACTTATTGGATGCACAAGATTGGTTATAAACCCTAATTGGACAAGAATAAGCCTAGGGTGGACGAAAATGACCTAAATGTTTATCCAATGACACAAATGAACTTATTGGATGCACAAGATTGGTTAAAAACCCTAATTGGACAAGAATAAGCCTAGGGAGGACGAAAATCACCTAAATGTTCATCCAATGACACAAACACACCTAGTGGATGCACAAGATTGGTTAAAAAACCTAATTGGACAAGAATAAGCCTAGGGAAGACGAAAATGACCTAAATGTTCATCCAATGACACAAATGAACTTATTGGATGCACAAGATTGGTTAAAAACCCTAATTGGACAAGAATAAGCCTAGGGAGGACAAAAATGACCTAAATGTTCATCCAACGACACAAATGAACTTATTGGATGCACAAGATTGGTTAAAAACCCTAATTGGACAAGAATAAGCCTAGGGAGGACGAAAATGACCTAAATGTTCATCCAATGACACAAATGAACTTATTGGATGCACAAGATTGGTTAAAAACCCTAATTGGACAAGAATAAGGCTAGGGAGGACGAAAATGACCTAAATGTTCGTCCAATGACACAAATGAACTTATTGGATGCACAAGATTGGTTAAAAACCCTAACTGGACAAGAATAAGCCTAGGGAGGACGAAAATGACCTAAATGTTCATCCAATGACACAAATGAACTTATTGGATGCACAAGATTGGTTAAAAACCCTAATTGGACAAGAATAAGCCTAGGGAGGACGAAAATGACCTAAATGTTGATCCAATGACACAAATGAACCTATTGGATGCACAAGATTGGTTAAAAACCCTAATTGGACAAGAATAAGCCTAGGGTGGACGAAAATGACCTAAATGTTTATCCAATGACACAAATGAACTTATTGGATGCACAAGATTGGTTAAAAACCCTAATTGGACAAGAATAAGCCTAGGGAGGACGAAAACGACCTAAATGTTCATCCAATGAAACAAACACACCTATTGGATGCACAAGATTGGTTAAAAACCCTAATTGGACAAGAATAAGCCTAGGGAGGACGAAAATGACCTAAATGTTCATCCAATGACACAAATGAACTTATTGGATGCACAAGATTGGTTAAAAACCCTAATTGGACAAGAATAAGCCTAGGGAGGACGAAAATGACCTAAATGTTCATCCATTGACACAAATGAACTTATTGGATGCACAAGATTGATTAGAAACCCTAATTGGACAAGAATAAGCCTAGGGAGGACGAAACTGACCTAAATGTTCATCCAATGACACAAACACACCTATTGGATGCACAAGATTGGTTAAAAACCCTAATTGGACAAGAATAAGCCTAGGGAGGACGAAAATAACCTAAATGTTCATCCAATGACACAAATACACCTATTGGATGCACAAGATTGGTTAGAAACCCTAATTGGACAAGAATAAGCCTAGGGTGGACGAAAATGACCTAAATGTTTATCCAATGACACAAATGAACTTATTGGATGCACAAGATTGGTTAAAAACCCTAATTGGACAAGAATAAGCCTAGGGAGGACGAAAATGACCTAAATGTTCATCCAATGACACAAACACACCTATTGGATGCACAAGATTGGTTAGAAACCCTAATTGGACAAGAATAAGCCTAGGGAGGACGAAAATGACCTAAATGTTCATCCAATGACACAAACACACCTATTGGATGCACAAGATTGGTTAAAAACCCTAATTGGACAAGAATAAGCCTAGGGAGGACGAAAATAACCTAAATTTTCATCCAATGACACAAATACACCTATTGGATGCACAAGATTGGTTAAAAACCCTAATTGGACAAGAATAAGCCTAGGGTGGACGAAAATGACCTAAATGTTTATCCAATGACACAAATGAACTTATTGGATGCACAAGATTGGTTAAAAACCCTAATTGGACAAGAATAAGCCTAGGGAGGACGAAAATGACCTAAATGTTCATCCAATGACACAAACACACCTATTGGATGCACAAGATTGGTTAGAAACCCTAATTGGACAAGAATAAGCCTAGGGAGGACGAAAATGACCTAAATGTTCGTCCAATAACACAAACACGCCTATTGGATGCACAAGATTGGTTAAAAACCCTAATTGGACAAGAATAAGCCTAGGGTGGACGAAAATGACCTAAATGTTTATCCAATGACACAAATGAACTTATTGGATGCACAAGATTGGTTAAAAACCCTAATTGGACAAGAATAAGCCTAGGGAGGACGAAAATGACCTAAATGTTCATCCAATGACACAAATGAACTTATTGGATGCACAAGATTGCTTAAAAACCCTAATTGGACAAGAATAAGCCTATGGAGG
Source organism: Cicer pinnatifidum (assembly GCA_037974775.1). Taxonomy (NCBI): domain Eukaryota; kingdom Viridiplantae; phylum Streptophyta; class Magnoliopsida; order Fabales; family Fabaceae; genus Cicer; species Cicer pinnatifidum. Next base: position 5,735 of record JBBPBR010001991.1, on the reverse strand, counting down.
ACAAAAATGACCTAAATGTTCATCCAATGACACAAATACACCTATTGGATGCACAAGATTGGTTAAAAACCCTAATTGGACAAGAATAAGCCTGGGGAGGACGAAAATGACCTAAATGTTCATCCAATGACACAAATGAACTTATTGGATGCACAAGATTGGTTAAAAACCCTAATTGTACAAGAATAAGCCTAGGGAGGACGAAAATGACCTAAATGTTCATCCAATGACACAAATGAACTTATTGGATGCACAAGATTGGTTAAAAACCCTAATTGGAGAAGAATAAGCCTAGGGAGGACGAAAATGACCTAAATGTTCATCCAATGACACAAATACACCTATTGGATGCACAAGATTGGTTAAAAACCCTAATTGGACAAGAATAAGCCTAGGGAGGACGAAAATGACCTAAATGTTCATCCAATGAAACAAATGAACTTATTGGATGCACAAGATGGCTTAAAAACCCTAATTGGACAAGAATAAGCCTAGTGAGGACGAAAATGACCTAAATGTTCATCCAATGACACAAATACACCTATTGGATGCACAAGATTGGTTAAAAACCCTAATTGGACAAGAATAAGCCTAGGGAGGACGAAAATGACCTAAATGTTCATCCAATGACACAAATGAACTTATTGGATGCACAAGATTGCTTAAAAACCCTAATTGGACAAGAATAAGCCTAGGGAGGACGAAAATGACCTAAATGTGCATCCAATGACACAAATGAACTTATTGGATGCACAAGATTGCTTATAAACCCTAATTGGACAAGAATAAGCCTAGGGTGGACGAAAATGACCTAAATGTTTATCCAATGACACAAATGAACTTATTGGATGCACAAGATTGGTTAAAAACCCTAATTAGACAAGAATAAGCCTAGGGAGGACGAAAATGACCTAAATGTTCATCCAATGACACAAATGAACTTATTGGACGCACAAGATTGGTTAAAAACCCTAACTGGACAAGAATAAGCCTAGGGAGGACGAAAATGACCTAAATGTTCGTCCAATGACACAAACACACCTATTGGATGCACAAGATTGGTTAAAAACCCTAATTGGACAAGAATAAGCCTAGGGAGGACGAAAATGACCTAAATGTTCATCCAATGACACAAATGAACTTATTGGATGCACAAGATTGGTTAAAAACCCTAATTGGACAAGAATAAGCCTAGGGAGGACGAAAATGACCTAAATGTTCATCCAATGACACAAATGAACTTATTGGATGCACAAGATTGGTTAAAAACCCTAATTGGACAAGAATAAGTCTTGGGAGGACGAAAATGACCTAAATAGTCATCCAATGACACAAATGAACTTATTGGATGCACAAGATTGCTTAAAAACCCTAATTGGACAAGAATAAGCCTAGGGTGGACGAAAATGACCTAAATGTTTATCCAATGACACAAATGAACTTATTGGATGCACAAGATTGGTTAAAAACCCTAATTGGACAAGAATAAGCCTTGGGAGGACGAAAATGACCTAAATGTTCATCCAATGACACAAATGAACCAATTGGATGCACAAGATTGGTTAAAAACCCTAATTGGACAAGAATAAGCCTAGGGTGGACGAAAATGACCTAAATGTTTATCCAATGACACAAATGAACTTATTGGATGCACAAGATTGGTTAAAAACCCTAATTGGACAAGAATAAGCCTAGCGAGGACGAAAATGACCTAAATGTTCATCCAATGACACAAATGAACTTATTCTATGCACATGATTGGTTAAAAACCCTAATTGGACAAGAATAAGCCTAGGGAGGACGAAAATGACCTAAATGTTCATCCAATGACACAAATACACCTATTGGATGCACAAGATTGGTTAGAAACCCTAATTGGACAAGAATAAGCCTAGGGAGGACGAAGATGACCTAAATGTTCATCCAACGACACAAACACACCTATTAGATGCACAAGATTGCTTAAAAACCCTAATTGGACAAGAATAAGCCATGGGAGGACGAAAATGACCTAAATGTTCATCCAATGACACAAATGAACTTATTGGATGCACAAGATTGGATAAAAACCCTAATTGGACAAGAATAAGCCTAGGGTGGACGAAAATGACCTAAATGTTTATCCAATGACACAAATGAACTTATTGGATGCACAAGATTGGTTAAAAACCCTAATTGGACAAGAATAAGCCTAGGGAGGACGAAAATGACCTAAATGTTCATCCAATGACACAAATACACCTATTGGATGCACAAGATTGGTTAAAAACCCTAATTGGACAAGAATAAGCCTGGGGAGGACGAAAATGACCTAAATGTTCATCCAATGACACAAATGAACTTATTGGATGTACAAGATTGCTTAAAAACCCTAATTGGACATGAATAAGCCTAGGGAGGACGAAAATGACCTAAATGTTCATCCAATGACACAAATGAACTTATTGGATGCACAAGATTGGTTAAAAACCCTAATTGGACAAGAATAAGCCTTGGGTGGACGAAAATGACCTAAATGTTCATCCAATGACACAAATGAACTTATTGGATGCACAAGATTGGTTAAAAAAACTTAATTGGACAAGAATAAGCCTAGGGAGGACGAAAATGACCTAAATGTTCATCCAATGACACAAATGAACTTATTGGATGCACAAGATTGCTTAAAAACCCTAATTGGACAAGAATAAGCCTAGGGAGGACGAAAATGACCTAAATGTTCATCAAATGACACAAATACACCTATTGGATGCACAAGATTGGTTAGAAACCCTAATTGGACAAGAATAAGCCTAGGGAGGACGAAGATGACCTAAATGTTCATCCAATGACACAAAAACACACCTATTGGATGCACAAGATTGGTTAAAAACCCTAATTGGACAAGAATAAGCCTAGGGTGGACGAAAATGACCTAAATGTTTATCCAATGACACAAATGAACTTATTGGATGCACAAGATTGGTTAAAAACCCTAATTGGACAAGAATAAGCCTAGGGAGGACGAAAATGACCTAAATGTTCATCCAATGACACAAATACACCTATTGGATGCACAAGATTGGTTAAAAACCCTAATTGGACAAGAATATGCCTAGGGAGGACGAAAATGACCTAAATGTTCATCCAATGAGACAAATGAACTTATTGGATGCACAAGATTTCTTAAAAACCCTAATTGGACAAGAATAAGCCTACGGAGGACGAAAATGACATAAATGTTCATCCAATGACACAAATGAACTTATTGGATGCACAAGATTGCTTAAAAACCCTAATTGGACAAGAATAAGCCTAGGGAGGACGAAAATGACCTAAATGTTCATCCAATGACACAAATACACCTATTGGATGCACAAGATTGGTTAAAAACCCTAATTGGACAAGAATAAGCCTAGGGAGGACGAAAATGACCTAAATGTTCATCCAATGACACAAATACACCTATTGGATGCACAAGATTGGTTAAAAACCCTAATTGGACAAGAATAAGCCTAGGGAGGACGAAAATGACCTAAATGTTCATCCAATGACACAAATACTTGGATGCACAAGATTGGTTAAAAACCCTAATTGGACAAGAATAAGCCTAGGGAGGACGAAAATGACCTAAATGTTCATCCAATGACACAAATGAACTTATTGGATGCACAAGATTGGTTAAAAACCCTAATTGGACAAGAATAAGCCTAGGGAGGACAAAAATGACCTAAATGTTCATCCAACGACACAAATGAACTTATTGGATGCACAAGATTGGTTAAAAACCCTAATTGGACAAAAATAAGCCTAGGGAGGACGAAAATGACCTAAATGTTCATCCAATGACACAAACACACCTATTGGATGCACAAGATTGGTTAAAAACCCTAATTGGACAAGAATATGCCTAAGGAGGACGAAAATGACCTAAATGTTCATCCAATGACACAAATGAACTTATTGGATGCACAAGATTGGTTAAAAACCCTAATTGGACAAGAATAAGCCTTGGGAGGACGAAAATGACCTAAATGTTCATCCAATGACACAAATGAACTTATTGGATGCACAAGATTGGTTAAAAACCCTAATTAGACAAGAATAAGCCTAGGGTGGACGAAAATGACCTAAATGTTTATCCAATGACACAAACGAACTTATTGGATGCACAAGATTTGTTAAAAACCCTAATTGGACAAGGATAAGCCTAGGGAGGACGAAAATGACCTTAATGTTCATCCAATGACACAAATACACCTATTGGATGCACAAGATTGGTTAAAAACCCTAATTGGACAAGAATAAGCCTAGGGAGGACGAAAATGACCTAAATGTTTATCCAATGACACAAATGAACTTATTGGATGCACAAGATTGGTTAAAAACCCAAATTGGACAAGAATAAGCCTAGGGAGGACGAAAATGACCTAAATGTTCATCCAATGACACAAACACACCTATTGGATGCAGAAGATTGGTTAAAAACCCTAAGTGGATAAGAATAAGCCTAGGGAGGACGAAAATGACCTAAATGTTCATCCAATGACACAAATGAACTTATTGGATGCACAAGATTGGTTAAAAACCCTAATTGGACAAGAATAATCCTAGGGAGGACGAAAATGACCTAAATGTTCATCCAATGACACAAATACACCTATTGGATGCACAAGATTGGTTAAAAACCCTATTTGGACAAGAATATGCCTAGGGAGGACGAAAATGACCTAAATGTTCATCCAATGACAGATATGAACTTATTGGATGCACAAGATTGCTTAAAAACCCTAATTGGACAAGAATAAGCTTAGGGAGGACGAAAATGACCTAAATGTTCATCCAATGACACAAATACACCTATTGGATGCACAAGATTGGTTAGAAACCCTAATTGGACAAAAATAAGCCTAGGGAGGACGAAAATGACCTAAATGTTCATCCAATGACACAAACACACCTATTGGATGCACAAGATTGGTTAAATACCCTAATTGGACAAGAATAAGCGTAGGGAGGACGAAAATGACCTAAATGTTCATCCAATGACACAAATGAACTTATTGGATGCAAAAGATTGGTTAGAAACCCTAATTGGACAAGAAAAAGCCTAGGGAGGACGAAAATGACCTAAATGTTCATCCAATGACACAAATTAACTTATTGGATGCACAAGATTGGTTAAAAATCCTAATTGGAGAAGAATAAGCCTAGGGAGGACGAAAATGACCTAAATGTTCATCCAATGACACAAACACACCTATTGGATGCACAAGATTGTTTAGAAACCCTAATTGAACAAGAATATGCCTAGGGAGGACGAAAATGACCTAAATGTTCATCCAATGAAACAAATGAACTTATTGGATTCACAAGATTGCTTAAAAACCGTAATTGGACAAGAATAATCCTAGGGAGGACGAAAATGACCTAAATGTTTATCCAATGACACAAATGAACTTATTGGATGCACAAGATTGGTTAAAAACCCTAATTAGACAAGAACAAGCCTAGGGTGGACGAAAATGACCTTAATGTTCATCCAATGACACAAACACACCTATTGGATGAACAAGATTGGTTAAAAACCCTAATTGGACAACAATAAGCCTAGGGTGGACGAAAATGACCTAAATGTTTATCCAATGACACAAATGAACTTATTGGATGCACAAGATTGGTTAAAAACCCTAATTGGACAAGAATAAGCCTAGGGAGGACGAAAATGACCTTAATGTTCATCCAATGACACAAAC
>JBBPBR010001990.1:0-12349 GCA_037974775.1 Cicer pinnatifidum | reverse complement strand
TCCAATAAGTTCATTTGTGTCATTGGATGTACATTTAGGTCATTTTCGTCCCCTTTAGGCTTATTCTTGTTCAATTAGGGTTTTTCACAAATCTTGTGCATCCAATAAGTTCATTTGTGTTATTGGATGAACATTTATGTCATTTTCGTCCTCCCTAGGCTTATTCTTGTCCAATTAGGGTTTTTAACCAATCTTGTGCATCCAATAGGTGTGTTTGTGTCTTTGGATGAACATGTAGGTCATTTTCGTCCTCCCTAAGCTTATTCTTGTCCAATTAGGGTTTTTAAAAAATCTTGTGCATCCAATAGATGTGTTTGTCTCATTGGATTAACATTTAGGTCATTTTCGTCCTCCTTATGCTTATTCTTGTCCAATTAGGGTTTTTAAGCAATCTTGTGCATCCAATAAGTTCATTTGTGTCATTGGATGAACATTTATGTCATTTTCGTCCTCTTTAGGCTTATTGTTGTCCAATTAGGGTTTTTAACCAATTTTTTGCATCCAATAAGATCATTTGTGTCATTGGATGTACATTTAGGTCATTTCCGTCGTCGTTAGGCTTATTTTTGTCCAATTAAGGTTTTTAAACAATCTTGTGCATTCAATAGGTGTGTTTGTGTCATTGGATGAACATTTAGGTCATTTTCGCCCACCCTAGGCTTATTCTTGTCCAATTAGGTTTTTTAACCAATCTTGTGCATCCAATAAGTTCATTTGTGTCATTGGATGTACATTTAGGTCATTTTCGTCCTCCTTAGGCTTATTCTTGTCCAATTAGGGTTTTTAACAAATCTTGTGCATCCAATAAGTTCATTTGTGTCATTGGATGAACATTTTGGTCATTTTCGTCCACTTTAGGCTTATTCTTAGCCTATTAGGGTTTTTAACAAATCTTGTGCTTCCAATATGTTCATTTGTGTCATTGGATGAACATTTAGGTAATTTTTGTCCTCCCTAGGCTTATTCTTGTCCAATTAGGGTTTTAAACCAACCATGTGCATCCAATTGGTGTGTTTGTGTCATTGGATGAAAATTTAGGTCATTTTCGTCCTCCAGAGGCTTATTCTTGTCCAATTAGGGTTTTTAAGCAATCTTGTGCAACCAATAAGTGTCTTTGTGTCATTGGATGAACATTTAGGTCATTTTCGTCCACCCTAGGCTTATTCTTGTCCAATTAGGGTTTTTAACCAATCTTGTGCATCCGATAAGTTCATTTCTTTCATTGGATGAACATTTAGGTCATTTTCGTCCACTTTAGGCTTATTCTTGTCCAATTAGGGTTTTTAACAAATCATGTGCTTCCAATAAGTTCATTTGTGTCATTGGATGTACATTTAGGTCATTTTCGTCCCCTTTAGGCTTATTCTTGTTCAATTAGGGTTTTTCACAAATCTTGTGCATCCAATAAGTTCATTTGTGTTATTGGATGAACATTTATGTCATTTTCGTCCTCCCTAGGCTTATTCTTGTCCAATTAGGGTTTTTAACCAATCTTGTGCATCCAATAGGTGTGTTTGTGTCTTTGGATGAACATGTAGGTCATTTTCGTCCTCCCTAAGCTTATTCTTGTCCAATTAGGGTTTTTAAAAAATCTTGTGCATCCAATAGATGTGTTTGTCTCATTGGATTAACATTTAGGTCATTTTCGTCCTCCTTATGCTTATTCTTGTCCAATTAGGGTTTTTAAGCAATCTTGTGCATCCAATAAGTTCATTTGTGTCATTGGATGAACATTTATGTCATTTTCGTCCTCTTTAGGCTTATTGTTGTCCAATTAGGGTTTTTAACCAATTTTTTGCATCCAATAAGATCATTTGTGTCATTGGATGTAAATTTAGGTTATTTCCGTCGTCCTTAGGCTTATTTTTGTCCAATTAAGGTTTTTAAACAATCTTGTGCATTCAATAGGTGTGTTTGTGTCATTGGATGAACATTTAGGTCATTTTCGCCCACCCTAGGCTTATTCTTGTCCAATTAGGTTTTTTAACCAATCTTGTGCATCCAATAAGTTCATTTGTGTCATTGGATGTACATTTAGGTCATTTTCGTCCTCCTTAGGCTTATTCTTGTCCAATTAGGGTTTTTAACAAATCTTGTGCATCCAATAAGTTCATTTGTGTCATTGGATGAACATTTTGGTCATTTTCGTCCACTTTAGGCTTATTCTTAGCCTATTAGGGTTTTTAACAAATCTTGTGCTTCCAATAAGTTCATTTGTGTCATTGGATGAACATTTAGGTAATTTTTGTCCTCCCTAGGCTTATTCTTGTCCAATTAGGGTTTTAAACCAACCATGTGCATCCAATTGGTGTGTTTGTGTCACTGGATGAAAATTTAGGTCATTTTCGTCCTCCCGAGGCTTATTCTTGTCCAATTAGGGTTTTTAAGCAATCTTGTGCAACCAATAAGTGTGTTTGTGTTATTGGATGAACATTTAGGTCATTTTCGTCCACCCTAGGCTTATTCTTGTCCAATTAGGGTTTTTAACCAATCTTGTGCATCCGATAAGTTCATTTGTTTGATTGGATGAACATTTAGGTCATTTTCGTCCTCTTTAGGCTTATTGATGTCCAATTAGGGTTTTTAACCAATTTTTTGCATCCAATAAGTTCATTTGTGTCATTGGATGAAAATTTTGGTCATTTTTGTCCACTTTAGGCTTATTCTTGTCCAATTAGGGTTTTTAACAAATCTTGTGCTTCCAATAAGTTCATTTGTGTCATTGGATGAACATTTAGATCATTTTCGTCCTCCCTAGGCTTATTCTTGTCCAATTAGGGTTTTAAACCAACCATGTGCATCCAATTGGTGTGTTTGTGTCATTGGATGAAAATTTAGGTCATTTTCGTCCTCCTGAGGCTTATTCTTGTCCAATTATGGTTTTTAAGCAATCTTGTGCATCCAATAAGTGTGTTTGTGTCATTGGATGAACATTTAGGTCATTTTCGTCCACCCTAGGCTTATTCTTGTCCAATTAGGGGTTTTAACCAATCTTGTGCATCCATTTGGTGTGTTTGTGTCATTGGATTAACAATTAGGTCATTTTCGTCCTCCCTAGGCTTATTCTTGTCCAATTGGGGTTTTTAATCAATCTTGTGCATCCAATAGGTGTGTTTGTGTCATTGGATTAACATTTAGGTTATTTTCGTCCTTTCTAGGCTTATTCTTGTTTAATTAGGGTTTTTAAACAATCTTGTGCATCCAATAGGTGTGTTTGTGTCATTGGATGAACATTTAGGTCATTTTCGTCCTCCCAATGCTTATTCTAGACCAATTAGGGTTTTTAAACAATCTTGTGCATCCAAAAAGTTCATTTGTGTCATTGGAGGAAAATTTAGGTCATTTTGTCCTCCCTAGGCTTATTCTCAATCAATTAGGGTTTATAAGCAATCTTGTGCCTCCAATAATTGTGTTTGTGTCATTGGATGAACATTTAGGTCATTTTCGTCCACCCTAGGCTTATTCTTGTCCAATTAGGGTTTTTAACCAATCTTGTGCATCCAATAAGTTCATTTGTGTCATTGGATGTACATTTAGGTCATTTTCGTCCTCCTTGGGCTTATTTTTGTCCAATTAGGGTTTTTAAACAATCTTGTGCATTCAATAGGTGTGTTTGTGTCTTTGGATGAACATTTAAGTCATTTTCGTCCTCCCAAGGCTTATTCTTGTCCAATTAGGGTTTTTAAACAATCTTGTGCATCCAAAAGTTCATTTGTGTCAATGGATGAACATTTAGGTCATTTTCGTCCTCTTTAGGTTTATTGTTGTCCAATTAGGGTTTTTCACCAGTTTTTATCATCTAATAAGTTCATTTGTGTCATTGGATAATTATTTAGGTCATTTTCGTCCTCTTTAGGCTTATTCTTGTCCAATTAGGGTTTTTAACAAATGTTGTGCATCCAATAGGTGTGTTTGTGTCATTGGATGAAAATTTAGGTCATTTTCGTCCTCCCTAGGCTTCTTCTTGTCCAATTAGGGTTTTTAAGCAATCTTGTGCATCCAATAAGTGTGTTTGTGTCATTGGATGAACATTTAGGTCATTTTTGCCCACCCTAGGCTTATTCTTGTCCAATTAGGGTTTTTAACCAATCTTGTGCATCCAATAAGTTCATTTGTGTCATTGGATGTACATTTAGGTCATTTTCGTCCTCCTTAGGCTTATTCTTGTCCAATTAGGGTTTTTAACAAATCTTGTGCATCCAATAAGTTCATTTGTGTCATTGGATGAACATTTTGGTCATTTTCGTCCACTTTAGGCTTATTCTTAGCCAATTAGGGTTTTTAACAAATCTTGTGCTTCCAATAAGTTCATTTGTGTCATTGGATGAACATTTAGGTAATTTTTGTCCTCCCTAGGCTTATTCTTGTCCAATTAGGGTTTTAAACCAACCATGTGCATCCAATTGGTGTGTTTGTGTCACTGGATGAAAATTTAGGTCATTTTCGTCCTCCCGAGGCTTATTCTTGTCCAATTAGGGTTTTTAAGCAATCTTGTGCAACCAATAAGTGTGTTTGTGTTATTGGATGAACATTTAGGTCATTTTCGTCCACCCTAGGCTTATTCTTGTCCAATTAGGGTTTTTAACCAATCTTGTGCATCCGATAAGTTCATTTGTTTGATTGGATGAACATTTAGGTCATTTTCGTCCTCTTTAGGCTTATTGATGTCCAATTAGGGTTTTTAACCAATTTTTTGCATCCAATAAGTTCATTTGTGTCATTGGATGAAAATTTTGGTCATTTTTGTCCACTTTAGGCTTATTCTTGTCCAATTAGGGTTTTTAACAAATCTTGTGCTTCCAATAAGTTCATTTGTGTCATTGGATGAACATTTAGATCATTTTCGTCCTCCCTAGGCTTATTCTTGTCCAATTAGGGTTTTAAACCAACCATGTGCATCCAATTGGTGTGTTTGTGTCATTGGATGAAAATTTAGGTCATTTTCGTCCTCCTGAGGCTTATTCTTGTCCAATTATGGTTTTTAAGCAATCTTGTGCATCCAATAAGTGTGTTTGTGTCATTGGATGAACATTTAGGTCATTTTCGTCCACCCTAGGCTTATTCTTGTCCAATTAGGGGTTTTAACCAATCTTGTGCATCCATTTGGTGTGTTTGTGTCATTGGATTAACAATTAGGTCATTTTCGTCCTCCCTAGGCTTATTCTTGTCCAATTGGGGTTTTTAATCAATCTTGTGCATCCAATAGGTGTGTTTGTGTCATTGGATTAACATTTAGGTTATTTTCGTCCTTTCTAGGCTTATTCTTGTTTAATTAGGGTTTTTAAACAATCTTGTGCATCCAATAGGTGTGTTTGTGTCATTGGATGAACATTTAGGTCATTTTCGTCCTCCCAATGCTTATTCTAGTCCAATTAGGGTTTTTAAACAGTCTTGTGCATCCAAAAAGTTCATTTGTGTCATTGGAGGAAAATTTAGGTCATTTTGTCCTCCCTAGGCTTATTCTCAATCAATTAGGGTTTATAAGCAATCTTGTGCCTCCAATAATTGTGTTTGTGTCATTGGATGAACATTTAGGTCATTTTCGTCCACCCTAGGCTTATTCTTGTCCAATTAGGGTTTTTAACCAATCTTGTGCATCCAATAAGTTCATTTGTGTCATTGGATGTACATTTAGGTCATTTTCGTCCTCCTTGGGCTTATTTTTGTCCAATTAGGGTTTTTAAACAATCTTGTGCATTCAATAGGTGTGTTTGTGTCTTTGGATGAACATTTAAGTCATTTTCGTCCTCCCAAGGCTTATTCTTGTCCAATTAGGGTTTTTAAACAATCTTGTGCATCCAAAAGTTCATTTGTGTCAATGGATGAACATTTAGGTCATTTTCGTCCTCTTTAGGTTTATTGTTGTCCAATTAGGGTTTTTCACCAGTTTTTATCATCTAATAAGTTCATTTGTGTCATTGGATAATTATTTAGGTCATTTTCGTCCTCTTTAGGCTTATTCTTGTCCAATTAGGGTTTTTAACAAATGTTGTGCATCCAATAAGTTCATTTGTGTCATTGGATGAACATTTAGGTAATTTTTGTCCTCCCTAGGCTTATTCTTGTCCAATTAGGGTTTTAAACCAACCATGTGCATCCAATAGGTGTGTTTGTGTCATTGGATGAAAATTTAGGTCATTTTCGTCCTCCCTAGGCTTCTTCTTGTCCAATTAGGGTTTTTAAGCAATCTTGTGCATCCAATAAGTGTGTTTGTGTCATTGGATGAACATTTAGGTCATTTTCGCCCACCCTAGGCTTATTCTTGTCCAATTAGGGTTTTTAACCAATCTTGTGCATCCAATAAGTTCATTTGTGTCATTGGATGTACATTTAGGTCATTTTCGTCCTCCTTAGGCTTATTCTTGTCCAATTAGGGTTTTTAACAAATCTTGTGCATCCAATAAGTTCATTTGTGTCATTGGATGAACATTTTGGTCATTTTCGTCCACTTTAGGCTTATTCTTAGCCAATTAGGGTTTTTAACAAATCTTGTGCTTCCAATAAGTTCATTTGTGTCATTGGATGAACATTTAGGTAATTTTTGTCCTCCCTAGGCTTATTCTTGTCCAATTAGGGTTTTAAACCAACCATGTGCATCCAATTGGTGTGTTTGTGTCACTGGATGAAAATTTAGGTCATTTTCGTCCTCCCGAGGCTTATTCTTGTCCAATTAGGGTTTTTAAGCAATCTTGTGCAACCAATAAGTGTGTTTGTGTTATTGGATGAACATTTAGGTCATTTTCGTCCACCCTAGGCTTATTCTTGTCCAATTAGGGTTTTTAACCAATCTTGTGCATCCGATAAGTTCATTTGTTTGATTGGATGAACATTTAGGTCATTTTCGTCCTCTTTAGGCTTATTGATGTCCAATTAGGGTTTTTAACCAATTTTTTGCATCCAATAAGTTCATTTGTGTCATTGGATGAAAATTTTGGTCATTTTTGTCCACTTTAGGCTTATTCTTGTCCAATTAGGGTTTTTAACAAATCTTGTGCTTCCAATAAGTTCATTTGTGTCATTGGATGAACATTTAGATCATTTTCGTCCTCCCTAGGCTTATTCTTGTCCAATTAGGGTTTTAAACCAACCATGTGCATCCAATTGGTGTGTTTGTGTCATTGGATGAAAATTTAGGTCATTTTCGTCCTCCTGAGGCTTATTCTTGTCCAATTATGGTTTTTAAGCAATCTTGTGCATCCAATAAGTGTGTTTGTGTCATTGGATGAACATTTAGGTCATTTTCGTCCACCCTAGGCTTATTCTCGTCCAATTAGGGTTTTTAACCAATCTTGTGCATCCAATAAGTTCATTTGTGTCATTGGATGTACATTTAGGTCATTTTCGTCCACCCTAGGCTTATTCTCGTCCAATTAGGGTTTTTAACAAATCTTGTGCTTCCAATAAGTTCATTTGTGTCATTGGATGAACATTTAGATCATTTTCGTCCTCCCTAGGCTTATTCTTGTCCAATTAGGGTTTTAAACCAACCATGTGCATCCAATTGGTGTGTTTGTGTCATTGGATGAAAATTTAGGTCATTTTCGTCCTCCTGAGGCTTATTCTTGTCCAATTATGGTTTTTAAGCAATCTTGTGCATCCAATAAGTGTGTTTGTGTCATTGGATGAACATTTAGGTCATTTTCGTGCACCCTAGGCTTATTCTCGTCCAATTAGGGTTTTTAACCAATCTTGTGCATCCAATAAGTTCATTTGTGTCATTGGATGTACATTTAGGTCATTTTCGTCCACTTTAGGCTTATTCTTGTTCAATTAGGGTTTTTCACAAATCTTGTGCATCCAATAAGTTCATTTGTGTTATTGGATGAACATTTAGGTCATTTTCGTCCTCCCTAGGCTTATTCTTGTCCAATTAGGGTTTTTAACCAATCTTGTGCATCCAATAGGTGTGTTTGTGTCTTTGGATGAACATGTATGTCATTTTCGTCCTCCCTAAGCTTATTCTTGTCCAATTAGGGTTTTTAAAAAAACTTGTGCATCCAATAGATGTGTTTGTGTCATTGGATTAACATTTAGGTCATTTTCGTCCTCCTTATGCTTATTCTTGTCCAATTAGGGTTTTTAAGCAATCTTGTGCATCCAATAAGTTCATTTGTGTCATTGGATGAACATTTATGTCATTTTCGTCCTCTTTAGGCTTATTGTTGTCCAATTAGGGTTTTTAACCAATTTTTTGCATCCAATAAGATCATTTGTGTCATTGGATGTACATTTAGGTCATTTCCGTCGTCCTTAGGCTTATTTTTGTCCAATTAAGGTTTTTAAACAATCTTGTGCATTCAATAGGTGTGTTTGTGTCATTGGATGAACATTTAGGTCATTTTCGCCCACCCTAGGCTTATTCTTGTCCAATTAGGTTTTTTAACCAATCTTGTGCATCCAATAAGTTCATTTGTGTCATTGGATGTACATTTAGGTCATTTTCGTCCTCCTTAGGCTTATTCTTGTCCAATTAGGGTTTTTAACAAATCTTGTGCATCCAATAAGTTCATTTGTGTCATTGGATGAACATTTTGGTCATTTTCGTCCACTTTAGGCTTATTCTTAGCCTATTAGGGTTTTTAACAAATCTTGTGCTTCCAATAAGTTCATTTGTGTCATTGGATGAACATTTAGGTAATTTTTGTCCTCCCTAGGCTTATTCTTGTCCAATTAGGGTTTTAAACCAACCATGTGCATCCAATTGGTGTATTTGTGTCATTGGATGAAAATTTAGGTCATTTTCGTCCTCCCGAGGCTTATTCTTGTCCAATTAGGGTTTTTAAGCAATCTTGTGCAACCAATAAGTGTCTTTGTGTCATTGGATGAACATTTAGGTCATTTTCGTCCACCCTAGGCTTATTCTTGTCCAATTAGGGTTTTTAACCAATCTTGTGCATCCGATAAGTTCATTTCTTTCATTGGATGAACATTTAGGTCATTTTCGTCCACTTTAGGCTTATTCTTGTCCAATTAGGGTTTTTAACAAATCATGTGCTTCCAATAAGTTCATTTGTGTCATTGGATGTACATTTAGGTCATTTTCGTCCCCTTTAGGCTTATTCTTGTTCAATTAGGGTTTTTCACAAATCTTGTGCATCCAATAAGTTCATTTGTGTTATTGGATGAACATTTATGTCATTTTCGTCCTCCCTAGGCTTATTCTTGTCCAATTAGGGTTTTTAACCAATCTTGTGCATCCAATAGGTGTGTTTGTGTCTTTGGATGAACATGTAGGTCATTTTCGTCCTCCCTAAGCTTATTCTTGTCCAATTAGGGTTTTTAAAAAATCTTGTGCATCCAATAGATGTGTTTGTCTCATTGGATTAACATTTAGGTCATTTTCGTCCTCCTTATGCTTATTCTTGTCCAATTAGGGTTTTTAAGCAATCTTGTGCATCCAATAAGTTCATTTGTGTCATTGGATGAACATTTATGTCATTTTCGTCCTCTTTAGGCTTATTGTTGTCCAATTAGGGTTTTTAACCAATTTTTTGCATCCAATAAGATCATTTGTGTCATTGGATGTAAATTTAGGTTATTTCCGTCGTCCTTAGGCTTATTTTTGTCCAATTAAGGTTTTTAAACAATCTTGTGCATTCAATAGGTGTGTTTGTGTCATTGGATGAACATTTAGGTCATTTTCGCCCACCCTAGGCTTATTCTTGTCCAATTAGGTTTTTTAACCAATCTTGTGCATCCAATAAGTTCATTTGTGTCATTGGATGTACATTTAGGTCATTTTCGTCCTCCTTAGGCTTATTCTTGTCCAATTAGGGTTTTTAACAAATCTTGTGCATCCAATAAGTTCATTTGTGTCATTGGATGAACATTTTGGTCATTTTCGTCCACTTTAGGCTTATTCTTAGCCTATTAGGGTTTTTAACAAATCTTGTGCTTCCAATAAGTTCATTTGTGTCATTGGATGAACATTTAGGTAATTTTTGTCCTCCCTAGGCTTATTCTTGTCCAATTAGGGTTTTAAACCAACCATGTGCATCCAATTGGTGTGTTTGTGTCATTGGATGAAAATTTAGGTCATTTTTGTCCTCCCGAGGCTTATTCTTGTCCAATTAGGGTTTTTAAGCAATCTTGTGCAACCAATAAGTGTCTTTGTGTCATTGGATGAACATTTAGGTCATTTTCGTCCACCCTAGGCTTATTCTTGTCCAATTAGGGTTTTTAACCAATCTTGTGCATCCGATAAGTTCATTTCTTTCATTGGATGAACATTTAGGTCATTTTCGTCCTCTTTAGGCTTATTGTTGTCCAATTAGGGTTTTTAACCAATTTTTTGCATCCAATAAGTTCATTTGTGTCATTGGATGTACATTTAGGTCATTTTCGTCCTCCTTAGGCTTATTTTTGTCCAATTAGGGTTTTTAAACAATCTTGTGCATTCAATAGGTGTGTTTGTGTCTTTGGATGAACATTTAGGTCATTTTCGTCCTCCCAAGGCTTATTCTTGTCCAATTAGGGTTTTTAAACAATCTTGTGCATCCAATAAGTTCATTTGTGTCAATGGATGAACATTTAGGTCATTTTCATCCTCTTTAGGCTTATTGTTGTCCAATTAGGGTTTTTAACCAGTTTTTATCATCTAATAAGTTCATTTGTGTCATTGGATGAACATTTAGGTCATTTTCGTCCTCTTTAGGCTTATTCTTGTCCAATTAGGGTTTTTAACAAATGTTGTGCATCCAATAAGTTCATTTGTGTCATTGGATGAACATTTAGGTAATTTTTGTCCTCCCTAGGCTTATTCTTGTCCAATTTGGGTTTTTAACCAACCAGGTGCATCCAATTGTTGTATTTGTGTCATTGGATGAAAATTTAGGTCATTTTCGTCCTCCCTAGGCTTCTTCTTGTCCAATTAGGGTTTTTAAGCAATCTTGTGCATCCTATAAGTGTGTTTGTGTCATTGGATGAACATTTAGGTCATTTTCGTCCACCCTAGGCTTATTCTTGTCCAATTAGGGGTTTTAACCAATCTTGTGCATCCATTTGGTGTGTTTGTGTCATTGGATTAACCATTAGGTCATTTTCGTCCTCCCTAGGCTTATTCTTGTCCAATTGGGGGTTTTTAATCAATCTTGTGCATCCAATAGGTGTGTTTGTGTCATTGGATTAACATTTAGGTTATTTTCGTCCTCCCTAGGCTTATTCTTGTTTAATTAGGGTTTTTAAACAATCTTGTGCATCCAATAGGTGTGTTTGTGTCATTGGATGAACATTTAGGTCATTTTCGTCCTCCCAATGCTTATTCTAGTCCAATTAGGGTTTTTAAACAATCTTGTGCATCCAAAAAGTTCATTTGTGTCATTGGAGGAAAATTTAGGTCATTTTGTCCTCCCTAGGCTTATTCTCATCCAATTAGGGTTTATAAGCAATCTTGTGCCTCCAATAATTGTGTTTGTGTCATTGGATGAACATTTAGGTCATTTTCATCCACCCTAGGCTTATTCTTGTCCAATTAGGGTTTTTAACCAATCTTGTGCATCCAATAAGTTCATTTGTTTCATTGGATGAACATTTATGTCATTTTCGTCCTCTTTAGGCTTATTGTTGTCCAATTAGGGTTTTTAACCAATTTTTTGCATCCAATAAGTTCATTTGTGTCATTGGATGTACATTTAGGTCATTTTCGTCCTCCTTAGGCTTATTTTTGTCCAATTAGGGTTTTTAAACAATCTTGTGCATTCAATAGGTGTGTTTGTGTCTTTGGATGAACATTTAGGTCATTTTCGTCCTCCCAAGGCTTATTCTTGTCCAATTAGGGTTTTTAAACAATCTTGTGCATCCAAAAGTTCATTTGTGTCAATGGATGAACATTTAGGTCATTTTCGTCCTCTTTAGGCTTATTGTTGTCCAATTAGGGTTTTTCACCAGTTTTTATCATCTAATAAGTTCATTTGTGTCATTGGATAATTATTTAGGTCATTTTCGTCCTCTTTAGGCTTATTCTTGTCCAATTAGGGTTTTTAACAAATGTTGTGCTTCCAATAATTTCATTTGTGTCATTGGATGAACATTTAGGTAATTTTTGTCCTCCCTAGGCTTATTCTTGTCCAATTAGGGTTTTAAACCAACCATGTGCATCCAATAGGTGTCTTTGTGTCATTGGATGAAAATTTAGGTCATTTTCGTCCTCCCTAGGCTTCTTCTTGTCCAATTAGGGTTTTTAAGCAATCTTGTGCATCCAATAAGTGTGTTTGTGTCATTGGATGAACATTTAGGTCATTTTCGCCCACCCTAGGCTTATTCTTGTCCAATTAGGGTTTTTAACCAATCTTGTCCATCCAATAAGTTCATTTGTGTCATTGGATGTACATTTAGGTCATTTTCGTCCTCC
>JBBPBR010001989.1:0-13299 GCA_037974775.1 Cicer pinnatifidum | reverse complement strand
TAGGGAGGACGAAAATGACCTAAATGTTCGTCTAATGATACTAATGAACTTATTGGATGCACAAGATTGGTTAAAAACCCTAATTGGACAAGAATAAGCCTAGGGAGGACGAAAATGACCTAAAGGTTCGTCCAATGACACAAACACACCTATTGGATGCACAAGATTGCATAAAAACCCTAATTGGACAAGAATAAGACTAGGGAGGACGAAAATGACCTAAATGTTCCTCCAATGACACAAATAAACTTATTGGATGCACAAGATTGGTTAAAAACCCTAATTGGACAAGAATAAGCCTAGGGAGGACGAAAATGACCTAAATGTTCATCCAATGACACAAATGAACTTATTGGATGCACAAGATTGGTTGAAAACCCTAATTGGACAAGAATAAGCCTACGGAGGACGAAAATGACCTAAAGGTTCGTCCAATGACACAAACACACCTATTGGATGCACAAGATTGCATAAAAACCCTAATTGGACAAGAATAAGACTAGGGAGGACGAAAATGACCTAAATGTTCCTCCAATGACACAAATGAACTTATTGGATGCACAAGATTGGTTAAAAACCCTAATTGGACAAGAATAAGCCTAGGGAGGACGAAAATGACTTAAATGTTCATCCAATGACACAAATAAACTTATTGGATGCATATGATTGGTTAAAACCCTAATTGGACAAGAATAAGCTTAGGGAGGACGAAAATGACCTAAATGTTCGTCTAATGACACAAATGAACTTATTGGATGCACAAGATTGGTTAAAAACCCTAATTGGACAAGAATAAGCCTAGGGAGGACGAAAATGACCTAAATGTTCCTCCAATGACACAAATGAACTTATTGGATGCACCAGATTGGCTAAAAACCCTAATTGGACAAGAATAAGCCTAGGGAGGACGAAAATGACCTAAATATTCCTCCAATGACACAAATGAACTTATTGGACGCACCAGATTGGCTAAAAACCTTAATTGGACAAGAATAAGCCTAGGGAGGACGAAAATGACGTAAATGTTCATCCAATGACACAAATAAACTTATTGGATGCACATGATTGGTTAAAACCCTAATTGGACAAGAATAAGCTTAGGGAGGACGAAAATGACCTAAATGTTCGTCTAATGATACTAATGAACTTATTGGATGCACAAGATTGGTTAAAAACCCTAATTGGACAAGAATAAGCCTAGGGAGGACGAAAATGACCTAAATGTTCCTCCAATGACACAAATAAACTTATTGGATGCACATGATTGGTTAAAACCCTAATTGGACAAGAATAAGCTTAAGGAGGACGAAAATGACCTAAATGTTCGTCTAATGACACAAATGAACTTATTGGATGCACAAGATTGGTTAAAAACCCTAATTGGACAAGAATAAGCCTAGGGAGGACGAAAATGACCTAAATGTTCCTCCAATGACACAAATGAACTTATTGGATGCACCAGATTGGCTAAAAACCCTAATTGGACAAGAATAAGCCTAGGGAGGACGAAAATGAACTAAATGTTCATCCAATGACACAAATGAACTTATTGGATGCAAAAGATTGGTTAAAAACCCTAATTGGACAAGAATAAGCCTAGGGAGGACGAAAATGACCTAAATGTTCATCCAATGACACAAAAACACCTATTGGATGCACAAGATTACATAAAAACCCTAATTGGACAAGAATAAGCCTAGGGAGGACGAAAATGACCTAAATGTTCGTCCAATGACACAAATGAACTTCTTGGATGCACAAGATTGGTTAAAAACCCTAATTGGACAAGAATAAGCCTAGGGAGGACGAAAAAGACCTAAATGTTCCTCGAATGACACAAATGATCTTATTGGATGCACAAGATTGGCTAAAAACCCTAATTGGACAAGAATAAGCCTAGGGAGGACGAAAATGACCTAAATGTTCATCCAATGACACAAATGAACTTATAGGATGCACAAGATTGGTTAAAAACCCTAATTGGAGAAGAATAACCCTAGGGAGGACTGAAAATGACCTAAATGTTCATCCAATGACACAAATAAACTTATTGGATGCACATGATTGGTTAAAAACCCTAATTGGACAAGAATAAGCCTAGGGAGGACGAAAATGACCTAAATGTTCGTCTAATGACACAAATGAACTTATTGGATGCACAAGATTGTTTAAAATCCCTAATGGGACAAGAATAAGCCTAGGGAGGACGAAAATGACCTAAATGTTCTTCCAATGACACAAACACACCTATTGGATGCACAAGATAGAATAAAAACCCTAATTGGACAAGAATAAGACTAGGAAGGACGAAAATGACCTAAATGTTACTCCAATGACACAAACGAACTTATTGGATGCACAAGATTGGTTAAAAACCCTAATTGGACAAGAATAAGCCTAGGGAGGACGAAAATGACCTAAATGTTCCTCCAATGACACAAATGAACTTATTGGATGCACCAGATTGGCTAAAAACCTTAATTGGACAAGAATAAGCCTAGGGAGGACGAAAATAACTTAAATGTTCATCCAATGACACAAATAAACTAATTGGATGCACATGATTGGTTAAAACCCTAATTGGAGAAGAATAAGCCTAGGTAGGACGAAAATGACCTAAATGTTCGTCTAATGACACAAATGAACTTATTGGATGCACAAGATTGGTTAAAAACCCTAATTGGACAAGAATAAGCCTAGGGAGGACAAAAATGACCTAAATGTTCGTCCAATGACACAAACACACCTATTGGATGCACAAGATTGCATAAAAACCCTAATTGGACAAGAATAAGACTAGGGTGGACGAAAATGACCTAAATGTTCCTCCAATGACACAAATGAACTTATTGTATGCACAAGATTGGTTAAAAACCCTAATTGGACAAGAATAAGCCTAGGGAGGACGAAAATGACCTAAATGTTCATCCAATGACACAAATGAACTTATTGGATACACATGATTGGTTAAAAACCCTAATTGGACAAGAATAAGCCTAGGGAGGACGAAAATGACCTAAATGTTCGTCCAATGACACAAACACACCTATTGGATGCACAAGATTGCATAAAAACCCTAATTGGACAAGAATAAGACTAGGGAGGACGAAAATGACCTAAATGTTCCTCCAATGACCCAAATGAACTTATTGGATTCACCAGATTGGCTAAAAACCTTAATTGGACAAGAATAAGCCTAGGGAGGACGAAAATGACTTAAATGTTCGTCCAATGACACAAATAAACTTATTGGATGCACAAGATTGGTTAAAACCCTAATTGGACAAGAATAAGCCAAGGGAGGATGAAAATGACTTAAATGTTCATTTAATGACACAAATAAACTTATGGGATGCACATGATTGGTTAAAACCCTAACTGGACAAGAATAAGCCTAGGGAGGACGAAAATGACCTAAATGTTCGTCTAATGACACAAATGACCTTATTGGATGCACAAGATTGGTTAAAAACCCTAATTGGACAAGAATAAGCCTAGGGAGGACGAAAATAACCTAAATGTTCCTCCAATGACACAAACACACCTATTGGATGCACAAGATTGCATAAAAACCCTAATTGGACAAGAATAAGACTAGGGAGGACGAAAATGACCTAAATGTTAATCCAATGACACAAATGAACTTATTGGATGCACAAGATTGGTTAAAAACCCTAATTCGACGAGAATAAGTCGAGGGAGGACGAAAATGACCTAAATGTTCGTCCAATGACACAAACACACCTATTGGATGCACAAGATTGCATAAAAACCCTAATTGGACAAGAATAAGACTAGGGAGGACGAAAATGACCTAAATGTTCCTCCAATGACACCAACACATCTATTGGATGCACAAGATTGCATAAAAACCCTAATTCGACAAGAATAAGACTAGGGAGGACGAAAATGACCTAAATGTTCCTCCATTGACACAAACACACCTATTGGATGCACAAGATTGCATAAAAACCCTAATTGGACAAGAATAAGACTAGGGAGGACTAAAATGACCTAAATGTTCATCCAATGACACAAATGAACTTATTGGATGCACAAGATTGGTTAAAAACTCTAATTGGACAAGAATAAGCCTAGGGAGGACGAAAATGACCTAAATGTTCGTCCAATGACACAAACACACCTATTGGATGCACAAGATTGCATAAAAACCCTAATTGGACAAGAATAAGACTAGGGAGGACGAAAATGACCTAAATGTTCCTCTAATGACACAAATGAACTTATTGGATGCACAAGATTGGTTAAAAACCCTAATTGGACAAGAATAAGCCTAGGGAGGACGAAAATGACCTAAATGTTCCTCCAATGACACAAATGAACTTATCGGATGCACCAGATTGGCTAAAAACCTTAATTGGACAGGAATAAGCCCATGGAGGACGAAAATGACTTAAATGTTCATCCAATGACACAAATAAACTTAATGGATGCACATGATTGGTTAAAACCCTAATTGGACAAGAATAAGCCTAGGGAGGACGAAAATGACCTAAATGTTCGTCTAATGACACAAATGAACTTATTGGATGCACAAGATTGGTTAAAAACCCCAATTGGACAAGAATAAGCCTAGGGAGGACGAAAAAGACCTAAATGTTTGTTCAATGACACAAACACACCTATTGGATGCACAAGATTGCATAAAAACCCTAATTGGACAAGAATAAGACTAGGGTGGACGAAAATGACCTAAATGTTCCTCCAATGACACAAATGAACTTATTGTATGCACAAGATTGGTTAAAATCCCTAATTGGACAAGAATAAGCCTAGGGAGGACGAAAATGACCTAAATATTCATCCAATGACACAAATGAACTTATTGAATACACATGATTGGTTAAAAACCCTAATTGGACCAGAATAGGCCTAGGGAGGACGAAAATGACCTAAATGTTCATCCAATGACACAAATGAACTTATTGCAAGCACAAGATTGGTTAAAAACCGTAATTGGACAAGAATAAACCTAGGGAGGACAAAAATGACATAAATATTTGTCCAATGACACAAATACACCTATTGGATGCACACGATTGAATAAAAACCCTAATTGGACAAGAATAAGACTAAGGAGGACGAAAATGACCTAAATGTTCATCTCCAATGACACAAACACACCTATTGGATGCACAAGATTAGTTAAAAACCCTAATTGGACAAGAATAAACCTAGGGAGGACGAAAATGACATAAATATTTGTCCAATGACACAAATACACCTATTGGATGCACACGATTGAATAAAAACCCTAATTGGACAAGAATAAGCCTAGGGAGGACGAAAATGACCTAAATGTTCGTCCAACGACACAAACACACCTATTGGATGCACAAGATTGGTTAAAAACCCTAATTGGACAAGAATAAGCCTAGGGAGGACGAAAATGACCTAAATGTTCCTCCAATGACACAAACACACCTATTGGATGCACAAGATTGGTTAAAAACTCTAATTGGACAAGAATAAGCTTAGGGAGGACGAAAATGACCTAAATGTTCGTCAAATGACATAAACACGCCTATTGGATGCACAAGATTGCATAAAAACCCTAATTGGACAAGAATAAGACTAGGGAGGACGAAAATGACCTAAATGTTCCTCTAATGACACAAATGAACTTATTGGATGCACAAGATTGGTTAAAAACCCTAATTGGACAAGAATAAGCCTAGGGAGGACGAAAATGACCAAAATGTTCCTCCAATGACACAAATGAACTTATTGGATGCACCAGATTGGCTAAAAACCTTAATTGGACAAGAATAAGCCTAGGGAGGACGAAAATAACTTAAATGTTCATCCAATGACACAAATAAACTAATTGGATGCACATGATTGGTTAAAACCCTAATTGGAGAAGAATAAGCCTAGGGAGGACGAAAATGACCTAAATGTTCGTCTAATGACACAAATGAACTTATTGGATGCACAAGATTGGTTAAAAACCCTAATTGGACAAGAATAAGCCTAGGGAGGACGAAAATGACCTAAATGTTCGTCCAATGACACAAACAAACCTATTGGATGCACAAGATTGCATAAAAACCCTAATTGGTCAAGAATAAGACTAGGGAGGACGAAAATGACCTAAATGTTCCTCCAATGACACAAATGAACTTATTGGATGCACCAGATTGGCTAAAAACCCTAATTGGACAAGAATAAGCCTAGGGAGGACGAAAATGACCTAAATGTTCATCCAATGACACAAATCAACTTATTGGATACACATGATTGGTTAAAAACCCTAATTGTTCATCCAATGACACAAATGAAGTTATTGGAAGCACAAGATTGGTTAAAAACCCTAATTGGACAAGAATAAACCTAGGGAGGACGAAAATGACATAAATATTTGTCCAATGACACAAATACACCTATTGGATGCACACGATTGAATAAAAACCCTAATTGGACAAGAATAAGACTAGGGAGGACGAAAATGACCTAAATGTTCATCTCCAATGACACAAACACACCTATTGGATGCACAAGATTGGTTAAAAACCCTAATTGGACAAGAATAAGCCTAGGGAGGACGAAAATGACATAAATGTTCGTCTAATGACACAAACACACCTATTGGATGCACACGATTGAGTAAAAACCCTAATTGGGTAAGAATAAGACTAGGGAGGACGAAAATGACCTAAATGTTCCTCCAATGACACAAACACACCTATTGGATGCACAAGATTGCATAAAAACCCTAATTGGACAAGAATAAGACTAGGGAGGACGAAAATTACATAAATGTTCCTCCAATGACACAAACACACCTATTGGATGCACAAGATTGCATAAAAACCCTAATTGGACAAGAATAAGACTAGGGAGGACGAAAACGACCTAAATGTTCCTCCAATGACACAAATGAACTTATTGGATGCACCAGATTGGCTAAAAACCTTAATTGGACAAGAATAAGCCTAGGGAGGACGAAAATGACTTAAATGTTCATCCAATGACACAAATAAACTTATTGGATGCACATGATTGGTTAAAACCCTAATTGGACAAGAATAAGCTTAGGGAGGACGAAAATGACCTAAATGTTCGTCTAATGACACAAATGAACTTATTGGATGCACAAGATTGGTTAAAAACCCTAATTGGACAAGAATAAGCCTAGGGAGGGCGAAAATGACCTAAATGTTCGTCCAATGACACAAATTAACTTATTGGATGCACAAGATTGGTTAAAAACCCTAATTGGACAAGAATAAGTCTAGGGAGGATGAAAATGACCTCAATGTTCATCCAATGACACAAATCAACTTATTGGATGCACATGATTGGTTAAAAACCCTAATTGGACAAGAATAAGCATAGGGAGGACGAAAATGACCTAAACGTTCATCCAATGACACAAACCCACATATTGGATGCAAAAGATTGCTTAAAACCCTAATTGGACAAGAATAAGACTAGGGAGGACGAAAATTACATAAATGTTCCTCCAATGACACAAACACACCTATTGGATGCACAAGATTGCATAAAAACCCTAATTGGACAAGAATAAGACTAGGGAGGACGAAAACGACCTAAATGTTCCTCCAATGACACAAATGAACTTATTGGATGCACCAGATTGGCTAAAAACCTTAATTGGACAAGAATAAGCCTAGGGAGGACGAAAATGACTTAAATGTTCATCCAATGACACAAATAAACTTATTGGATGCATATGATTGGTTAAAACCCTAATTGGACAAGAATAAGCTTAGGGAGGACGAAAATGACCTAAATGTTCGTCTAATGACACAAATGAACTTATTGGATGCACAAGATTGGTTAAAAACCCTAATTGGACAAGAATAAGCCTAGGGAGGACGAAAATGACCAAAATGTTCGTCCAATGACACAAACACACCTATTGGATGCACAAGATTGCATAAAAACCCTAATTGGACAAGAATAAGCCTAGGGAGGACGAAAATGACCTAAATGTTCATCCAATGACACAAATGAACTTATTGGATGCACAAGATTGGTTAAAAACCCTAATTGGACAAGAATAAGCCTAGGGAGGACGAAAATGACCTAAATGTTCGTCCAATGACACAAATGAACTTATTGTATGCACAAGATTGGTTAAAACCCCTAATTGGACAAGAATAAGCATAGGGAGGACGAAAATGACCTAAATGTTCATCCAATGACACAAACACACATATTGGATGCACAAGATTGCTTAAAATCCTAATTGGACAAGAATAGGACTAGGGAGGACGAAAATGACCTAAATGTTCATCCAATGACACAAATGAACTTATTGGATGCACAAGATTGGTTAAAAATCCTAATTAGACAAGAATAAGCCTAGGGAGGAAAAACATGACCTAAATGTTCATCCAATGACACAAATGAACTTATTGGATGCACAAGATTGGTTAAAAACCCTAATTGGACAAGAATAAGCCTAGGGAGGACGAAAATGACCTAAATGTTCGTCCAATGACACAAACGCACCTATTCGATGCACAAGATTGCATAAAAACCCTAATTGGACAAGAATAAGACTAGGGAGGACGAAAATGGCCTAAATGTTCCTCCAATGACACAAACACACCTATTGGATGCACAAGATTGCATAAAAACCCTAATTGGACAAGAATAAGACTAGGGAGGACGAAAATGACCTAAATGTTCGTCCAATGACACAAACACACCTATTGGATGCACAAGATTGCAAAAAAAACCCTGACCTAAATGTTTCTCCAATGACACAAACACACCTATTGGATGCACAAGATTGCATAAAAACCCTAATTGGACAAGAATAAGACTAGGGAGGACGAAAATGACCTAAATGTTCATCCAATGACACAAATGAACTTATTGGATGCACAAGATTGGTTAAAAACCCTAATTGGACAAGAATAAGCCTAGGGAGGTTGAAAATGACCTAAATGTTCATCCAATGACACAAACACACCTATTGGATGCACAAGATTGCATAAAAACCCTAATTGGACAAGAATATGACTAGATAGGACGAAAATGACCTAAATGTTCATCCAATGACACAAATGAACTTATTGGATGCACAAGATTGGTTAAAAACCCTAATTGGACAAGAATAAGCCTAGGGAGGACGAAAATGACCTAAATGTTCGTCCAATGACACAAACACACCTATTGGATGCACAAGATTGCATAAAACCCTAATTGGACAAGAATAAGCCTTGGGAGGACGAAAATGACCTAAATGTTCATCAAATGACACAAATGAACTTATTGGATGCACAAGATTGGTTAAAAACCCTAATTGGACAAGAATAAGCCTAGAGAGGACGAAAATGACCTAAATGTTCATCCAATGACACAAATGAACTTATTGGATGCACAAGATTGGTTAAAAACCCTAATTGGACAAGAATAAGCCTAGGGAGGACGAAAATGACCTAAATGTTCGTCCAATGACACAAACACACCTATTGGATGCACAAGATTGCATAAAAACCCTAATTGGACAAGAATAAGACTAGGGAGGACGAAAATGACCTAAATGTTGCTCCACTGACACAAACACACCTATTGGATGCACAAGATTGCATAAAAACCCTAATTCGACAAGAATAAGACTAGGGAGGACGAAAATGACCTAAATGTTCCTCCAATGACACAAACACACCTATTGGATGCACAAGATTGCATAAAAACCCTAATTCGACAAGAATACGACTAGGGAGGACGAAAATGACCTAAATGTTCATCCAATGACACAAATGAACTTATTGGATGCACAAGATTGGTTAAAAACCCTAATTGGACAAGAATAAGCCTAGGGAGGACGAAAATGACCTAAATGTTCGTCCAATGACACAAACACACCTATTGGATGCACAAGATTGCATAAAAACCCTAATTCGACAAGAATAAGACTAGGGACGACAAAAATGACCTAAATGTTCGTCCAATGACACAAATGAACTTATTGGATGCACAAGATTGGTTAAAAACCCTAATTGGACAAGAATAAGACTAGGGACGACGAAAATGACCTAAATGTTCATCCAATGACACAAATGAACTTATTGGATGCACAAGATTGGTTAAAAACCCTAATTGGACAAGAATAAGCCTAGGGAGGACGAAAATGACCTAAATGTTCGTCCAATGACACAAACACACCTATTGGATGCACAAGATTGCATAAAACCCTAATTGGACAAGAATAAGACTAGGGAGGACGAAAATGTCATAAATGTTCATCCATTGACACAAATGAACTTATTGGATGCACAAGATTGGTTAAAAACCCTAATTGGACAAAAATAAGCATAGGGAGGACGAAAATGACCTTAATGTTCATCCAATGACACAAACCCACATATTGGATGCACAAGATTGCTTAAAACCCTAATTGGACAAGAATAAGACTAGGGACGACGAAAATGACCTAAATGTTCATCCAATGACACAAATGAACTTATTGGATGCACAAGATTGGTTAAAAACCCTAATTGGACAAGAATAAGCCTAGGGAGGACGAAAATGACCTAAATGTTCGTCCAATGACACAAACACACCTATTGGATGCACAAGATTGCATAAAAATCCTAATTGGATAAGAATAAGACTAGGGAGGACGAAAATGACCTAAATGTTCATCCAATGACACAAATGAACTTATTGGATGCACAAGATTGGTTAAAAACCCTAATTGGACAAGAATAAGCCTAGGGAGGACGAAAATGACCTAAATGTTCGTCCAATGACAAAAATGAACTTATTGGTTGCACAAGATTGGTTAAAAACCCTAATTTGACAAGAATAAGACTAGGGAGGACGAAAATGACCTAAATGTTCCTCCAATGACACAAACACACCTATTGGATGCACAAGATTGCATAAAAACCCTAATTCGACAAGAATAAGACTAGGGAGGACGAAAATGACCTAAATGTTCCACCAATGACACAAACACACCTATAGGATGCACAAGATTGCATAAAAACCCTAATTGGACACGAATAAGACTAGGGAGGACGAAAATGACCTAAATGTTCATCCAATGACACAAATGAACTTATTGGATGCACAAGATTGGTTAAAAACCCTAATTGGACAAGAATAAGCCTAGGGAGGACGAAAATGACCTAAATGTTCGTCCAATGACACAAACACACCTATTGGATGCACAAGATTGCATAAAAACCCTAATTGGACAAGAATAAGACTAGGAAGGACGAAAATGACCTAAATGTTCGTCCAATGACACAAATGAACTTATTGGATGCACAAGATTGGTTAAAAACCCTAATTGGACAAGAATAAGCATAGAGAGGACGAAAATGACCTAAACGTTCATCCAATGACACAAACCCACATATTGGATGCACAAGATTGCTTAAAACCCTAATTGGACAAGAATAAGACTAGGGAGGACGAAAATGACCTAAATGTTCATCCAATGACACAAATGAACTTATTGGATGCACAAGATTGGTTAAAAACCCTAATTGGACAAGAATAAGCCTAGGGAGGACGAAAATGACCTAAATGTTCGTCCAATGACACAAACACACCTATTGGATGCACAAGATTGCGTAAAAACCCTAATTGGACAAGAATAAGACTAGGGAGGACGAAAATGTCCTAAATGTTCATCCAATGACATAAATGAACTTATTGGATGCACAAGATTGGTTAAAAACCCTAATTGGACAAGAATAAGCATAGGGAGAACGAAAATGACCTAAATGTTCGTCCAATGACACAAACCCAAATATTGGATGCACAAGATTGCTTAAAACCCTAATTGGAAAAGAATAAGCCTAGGGAGGACGAAAATGACCTAAATGTTCATCCAATGACACAAATGAACTTATTGGATGCACAAGATTGGTTAAAAACCCTAATTGGACAAGAATAAGCCTAGGGAGGACGAAAATGACCTAAATGTTCGTCCAATGACACAAACACCTATTGGATGCACAAGATTGCATAAAAACCCTAATTGGACAAGAATAAGACTAGGGAGGACGAAAATGACCAAAATGTTCTGCCAATGACACAAACACACCTATTGGATGCACAAGATTGGTTAAAAACCCTAATTGGACAAGAATAAGCCTAGGGAGGACGAAAATGACCTAAATGTTCGTCCAATGACACAAACACACCTATTGGATGCACAAGATTGCATAAAAACCCTAATTGGTCAAGAATAAGACAAGGGAGGACGAAAATGACCTAAATGTTCCTCCAATGACACAAATGAACTTATTGGATGCACCAGATTGGCTAAAAACCCTAATTGGACAAGAATAAGCCTAGGGAGGACGAAAATGACCTAAATGTTCATCCAATGACACAAATGAACTTATTGGATGCACAAGATTTGTTAAAAACCCTAATTGGACAAGAATAAGCCTAGGGAGGACGAAAATGACCTAAATGTTCGTCCAATGACACAAACGCACCTATTGGATGCACAAGATTGCATAAAAACCCTAATTGGACAAGAATAAGACTAGGGAGGACGAAAATGGCCTAAATGTTCCTCCAATGGCACAAACACACCTACTGGATGAACAAGATTGCATAAAAACCCTAATTGGACAAGAATAAGACTAGGGAGGACGAAAATGACCTAAATGTTCCTCCAATGACACAAACACACCTATTGGATGCACAAGATTGGTTAAAAACCCTAATTGGACAAGAATAAGCCTAGGGAGGACGAAAATGACCTAAATGTTCGTCCAATGACACAAACACACCTATTGGATGCACAAGATTGCATAAAAACCCTAATTGGTCAAGAATATGAGTAGGAAGGACGCAAATGACCTAAATGTTCCTCCAATGACACAAATGAACTTATTGGATGCACAAGATTTGTTAAAAACCCTAATTGGACAAGAATAAGCCTAGGGAGGACGAAAATGACCTAAATGTTCGTCCAATGACACAAATGAACCTATTGGATGCACAAGATTGAATAAAAACCCTAATTGGACAATAATAAGACTAGGGAGCACGAACATGACCTAAATGTTCCTCCAATGACACAAACACACCTATTGGATGCACAAGATTGGTTAAAAACCCTAATTGGACAAGAATAAGACTAGGGAGGACGAAAATGACCTAAATGTTCCTCCAATGACACAAACACACCTATTGGATGCACAAGATGTGTTAAAAACCCTAATTGGACAAGAATAAGCCTAGGGAGGACGAAAATGACCTAAATGTTCGTCCAATGACACAAACACACCTATTGGATGCACAAGATTGCATAAAAACCCAAATTGG
>JBBPBR010001988.1:0-14763 GCA_037974775.1 Cicer pinnatifidum | reverse complement strand
TGGTTAAAAACCCTAATTGGACAAGAATAAGCCTAGGGAGGACGAAAATGACCTAAATGTTAATCCAATGACACAACTCAACTTATTGGATGCACAAGATTGGTTAAAAACCCTAATTGGACAAGAATAAGCATAGGGAGGACGAAAATGACCTAATTGATCATCCAATGACACAAACACACCTATTGGATGCACAAGATTGGTTAAAAACCCTAATTGGACAAGAATATGCATAGGGAGGACGAAAATGACCTAAATATTAATTAAATGACACAAACAAACTTATCGGATGCACAAGATTGGTTAAAAACCCTAATTGGACAAGAATAAGCCTACGGAGGACGAAAATGACCTAATTGATCATCCAAAGACACAAACACACCTATTGGATGCACAAGATTGGTTAAAAACCCTAATTGGACAAGAATAAGCCTAGGGAGGACGTAAATGACCTAATTGATCATCCAATGACACAAACACACCTATTGGATGCACAAGATTGGTTAAAAACCCTAATTGGACAAGAATATGCCTAGGGAGGACAAGAATATGCCTAGGGAGGACGAAAATGACCTAATTGATCATCCAATGACACAAACACACCTATTGGATGCACAAGATTGGTTAAAAACCCTAATTGGACAAGAATAAGCCTAGGGAAGACGAAAATGACCTAATTGAACATCCAATGCACAAACACACCTATTGGATGCACAAGATTGGTTAAAAACCCTAATTGGACAAGAATAAGCCTAGGGAGGATGAAAATGACCTAATTGATCATCTATTGCCACAAACACACCTATTGGATGCACAAGATTGGTTAAACACCCATTGGATGCACAAGATTGGTTAAAAACCCTAATTGGACAAGAATAAGCCTAGGGAGGACGAAAATAACCTAATTGATCATCCAATGACACAAACACACCTATTGGATGCACAAGATTGGTTAAAAACCCTAATTGGACAAGAATATGCCTAGGGAGGACGAAAATGACCTAAATGTTAATCCAATGACACAAATGAACTTATTGAATGCACAAGATTGGTTAAAAACCCTAATTGGACAAGAATAAGCCTAGGGAGGACGACAATGACCTAAATGTTAATCCAATGACACAACTCAACTTATTGGATGCACAAGATTTGTTAAAAACCCTAATTGGACAAGAATAAGCCTATGGAGGACGAAAATGACCTAATTGAACATCCAATGACACAAACACACCTATTGGATGCACAAGATTGGTTAAAAACCCTAATTGGACAAGAATAAGCCTAGGGAGGACGAAAATGACCTAAATGTTAATCCAATGACACAACTCAACTTATTGGATGCACAAGATTGGTTAAAAACCCTAATTGGACAAGAATAAGCCTAGGGAGGACGAAAAGGACCTAATTGATCATCCAATGACACAAACACACCTATTGGATGCACAAGATTGGTTACAAACCCTAATTGGACAAGAATAAGCCTAGGGAGGACGAAAATGACCTAATTAATCATCAAATGACACAAACACACCTATTGGATGCACAAGATTGGTTGAAAACCCTAATTGGACAAGAATAAGCCTAGGGAAGACGAAAATGACCTAATTGATCATCTATTGCTACAAACACACCTATTGGATGCACAAGATTGGTTAAACACCTATTGGATGCACAAGATTGGTTAAAAACCCTAATTGGACAAGAATATGCCTAGGGAGGACGAAAATGACCTAAATGTTAATCCAATGACACAACTCAAGTTATTGGATGCACAAGATTGGTTAAAAACCCTAATTGGACAAGAATAAGCCTAGGGAGGACGAAAATGACCTAATTGATCATCCAATGACACAAACACACCTATTGGATGCACAAGATTGGTTAAAAACCCTAATTGGACAAGAATAAGCCTAGGGAGGACGAAAATAACCTAATTGATCATCAAATGACACAAACACACCTATTGGATGCACAAGATTGGTTAAAAACTCTAATTGGACAAGAATATGCCTAGGGAGGACGAAAATAACCTAAATATTAATTCAATGACACAAACAAAGTTAATGGATGCACAAGATTGGTTAAAAACCCTAATTGGACAAGAATAAGCCTAGGGAGGACGAAAATGACCTAATTGATCATCCAATGACACAAACACACCTATTGGATGCACAAGATTGCTTAAAAACCCTAATTGGACAAGAATAAGCCTAGGGAGGACGAAAATGACCTAAATGTTAATCCAATGACACAACTCAACTTATTGGATGCACAAGATTGGTTAAAAACCCTAATTGGACAAGAATAAGCCTAGGGAGGACGAAAATGACCTAATTGATCATCCAATGACACAACACACCTATTGGATGCACAAGATTCGTTAAAAACCCTAATTGGACAAGAATATGCCTAGGGAGGACGAAAATGACCTAATTGATCATCCAATGACACAAACACACCTATTGGATGCACAAGATTGGTTAAAAACCCTAATTGGACAAGAATATGCCTAGCGAGGATGAAAATCACCTAAATATTAATTCAATGACACAAACACACCTATTGGATGCACAAGATTGGTTAAAAACCCTAATTGGACAAGAATAAGCCTAGGGAGGACGAAAATGACCTAAATGTTAATCCAATGACACAACTCAACTTATTGGATGCACAAGATTGGTTAAAAACCCTAATTGGACAAGAATAAGCCTATGGAGGACGAAAATGACCTAATTGATCATCCAATGACACAAACACACCTATTCGATGCACAAGATTGGTTAAAAACCCTAATTGGACAAGAATACGCCTAGGGAGGACGAAAATGACCTAAATGTTAATCCAATGACACAAATGAACTTATTGGAGGCACAAGATTGGTTAAAAACCCTAATTGGACAAGAATATGCCTAGGGAGGACGAAAATGACCTAAATGTTAATCCAATGACACAAATGAACTTATTGGAGGCACAAGATTGGTTAAAAACCCTAATTGGACAAGAATAAGCCTAGGGAGGACGAAAATGACCTAATTGATCATCCAATGACACAAACACACCTATTGGATGCACAAGATTGGTTAAAAACCCTAATTGGACAAGAATAAGCCTAGGGAGGACGAAAATGAGCTAATTGATCATCCAATGACACACACACACCTATTGGATGCACAAGATTGGTTAAAAACCCTAATTGGACAAGAATATGCCTAGGGAGAACGAAAATGACCTAATTGATCATCCAATGACACAAACACACCTATTGGATGCACAAGATTGGTTAAAAACCCTAATTGGACAAGAATAAGCCTAGGGAGGACGTAAATGACCTAATTGATCATCCAATGACACAAACACACCTATTGGATGCACAAGATTGGTTAAAAACCCTAATTGGACAAGAATATGCCTAGGGAGGACGAAAATGACCTAATTGATCATCCAATGACACAAACACACCTATTGGATGCACAAGATTGGTTAAAATCCCTAATTGGACAAGAATATGCCTAGGGAGGAAGAAAATGACCTAAATATTAATTTAATGACCCAAACAAAGTTATTGGATGCACAAGATTGGTTAAAAACCCTAATTGTACAAGAATAAGCCTAGGGAGGACGTAAATGACCTAATTGATCATCCAATGACACAAACACACCTATTGGATGCACAAGATTGGTTAAAAACCCTAATTGGACAAGAATAAGCCTAGGGAGGACGAAAATAACCTAATTGATCATCCAATGACACAAACACACCTATTGGATGCACAAGATTGGTTAAAAATCCTGATTGGACCAGAATATGCCTAGGGAGGACGAAAATGACCTAAATGTTAATCCAATGACACAAATGAACTTATTGGATGCACAAGATTGGTTAAAAACCCTAATTGGACAAGAATAAGCCTAGGAAGGACGAAAATGACCTAAATGTTAATCCAATGACACAACTCAACTTATTGGATGCACAAGATTGGTTAAAAACCCTAATTGGACAAGAATAAGCCTATGGAGGACGAAAATGACCTAATTGATCATCCAATGACACAAACACACCTATTGGTTGTACAAGATTGGTTAAAACCCTAATTAGACAAGAATAAGCCTAGGGAGGACGAAAATGACCTAAATGTTAATCCAATGACACAACTCAACTTATTGGATGCGCAAGATTGGTTAAAAACCCTAATTGGACAAGAATAAGCCTAGGGAGGACGAAAATGACCTAATTGATCATCCAATGACACAAACACACCTATTGGATGCACAAGATTGGTTAAAAACCCTAATTGGACAAGAATATGCCTAGGGAGAACGAAAATAACCTAATTGATCATCCAATGACTCAAACATACCTATTGGATGCACAAGATTGGTTAAAAACCCTAATTGGACAAGAATATGCCTAGGGAGGACAAAAATGACCTAATTGATCATCCAATGACACAAACACACCTATTGGATGCACAAGATTGGTTAAAAACCCTAATTGGACAAGAATATGCCTAGGGAGGACGAAAATGACCTAAATGTTCATCCAATGACACAAATGAACGTATTGGATGCACAAGA
The DNA here is from genome assembly GCA_037974775.1 of Cicer pinnatifidum. NCBI lineage: Eukaryota > Viridiplantae > Streptophyta > Magnoliopsida > Fabales > Fabaceae > Cicer > Cicer pinnatifidum. Next base: position 10,188 of record JBBPBR010001988.1, on the reverse strand, counting down.
TTGGTTAAAAACCCTAATTGGACAAGAATAAGCCTAGGGAGGACGAAAATGACCTAATTGATCATCCAATGACACAAACACACCTATTGGATGCACAAGATTGGTTAAAAACCCTAATTGGACAAGAATATGCCTAGGGAGGATTAAAATGACCTAAATATTAATTCAATCACACAAACAAAGTTATTGGATGCACAAGATTGGTTAAGAACCCTAATTGGACAAGAATAAGCTTAGGGAGGACGAAAATGACCTAATTGATCATCCAATGACACAAACACACCTATTGGATGCACAAGATTGGTTTAAAACCCTAGTTGGACAAGAATATGCCTAGGGAGGACGAAAATGACCTAATTGATCATCCAATGACACAAATGAACTTATTGGATGCACAAGATTGGTTTAAAACCCTAATTGGACAAGAATAAGGCTAGGGAGGACGAAAATGACCTAATTGATCATCCAATGACACAAACACACCTATTGGATGCACAAGATTGGTTAAAAACCCTAATTGGACAAGAATAAGCCTAGGGAGGACGAAAATGACCTAATTGATCATCCAATGACACAAACACACCTATTGGATGCACAAGATTGGTTAAAAACCCTAATTAGACAAGAATAAGCCTAGGGAGGACGAAAATGACCTAATTGATCATCCAATGACACAAACACACCTATTGGATACACAAGATTGGTTAAAAACCCTAATTGGACAATAATATGCCTAGGGAGGACGAAAATGACCTAAATGTTAATCCAATGACACAAATGAACTTATTGGATGCACAAGATTGGTTAAAAACCCTAATTTGACAAGAATAAGCCTAGGGAGGACGAAAATGACCTAATTGATCATCCAATGACACAAACACACCTATTGGATGCACAAGATTGGTTAAAAACCCTAATTCGACAAGAATATGCCTAAGGAGGACGAAAATAACCTAAATATTAATTCAATGACACAAACAAAGTTATTGGATGCACAAGATTGGTTAAAAACCCTAATTGGACAAGAATAAGCCTTGGGATGATGAAAATGACCTAATTGATCATCGAATGACACAAACACACCTATTGGATGCACAAGATTGGTTAAAAACCCTAATTGGACAAGAATAAGCCTAGGGAGGACGAAAATGACCTAATTGATCATCCAATGACACAAACACACCTATTGGATGCACAAGATTGGTTAAAAACCCTAATTGGACAAGAATAAGCCTAGGGTGGACGAAAATGACCTAAATGTTAATCCAATGACACAAATGAACTTATTGGATGCACAAGATTGGTTAAAAACCCTAATTGGACAAGAATAAGCCTAGGGAGGACGAAACTGACCTAATTGATCATCCAATGACACAAACACACCTATTGGATGCACAAGATTGGTTAAAAACCCTAATTGGACAAGAATATTCCTAGGGAGGATGAAAATGACCTAATTGATCATCCAATGACACAAACACACCTATTGGATGCACAAGATTGGTTAAAAACCCTAATTGGACAAGAATATGCCTAGGGAGGTCGAAAATGACCTAAATATTAATTCAATGAAACAAACAAACTTATTGGATGCAAAGATTGGTTAAAAACCCTAATTGGACAAGAATAAGCCTAGGGAGGACGAAAATGACCTAATTGATCATCCAATGACACAAACACACCTATTGGATGCACAAGATTGGTTAAAAACCCTAATTGGACAAGAATATGCCTAGGGAGGACGAAAATGACCTAAATATTAATTCAATGAAACAAACAAACTTATTGGATGCACAAGATTGGTTAAAAACCCTAATTGGACAAGAATAAGCATAGGGAGGAGGAAAATGACCTAATTGATCATCCAATGACACAAACACACCTATTGGATGCACAAGATTGGTTAAAAACCCTAATTGGACAAGAATATGCCTAGGGAGGATGAAAATGACCTAAATGTTAATCCAATGACACAAATGAACTTATTAGATGCACAAGATTGGTTAAAAACCCTATTTGGACAAGAATTAGCCTAGGGAGGACGAAAATGACCTAAATGTTAATCCAATGACACAACTCAACTTATTGGATGCACAAGATTGGTTAAAAACCCTAATTGGACAAGAATAAGCCTATGGAGGACGAAAATGACCTAATTGATCATCCAATGACACAAACACACCTATTGGATGCACAAGATTGGTTAAAAACCCTAATTGGACAAGAATATGCCTAGGGAGGCCGAAAATGACCTAAATATTAATCCAATGACACAAATGAACTTATTGGATGCACAAGATTGGTTAAAAACCCTAATTGGACAAGAATAAGCATAGGGACGACGAAAATGACTAAATGTTTATCCAATGACACAACTCAACTTATTGGATGCACAAGATTGGTTAAAAACCCTAATTGGACAAGAATAAGCCTATGGAGGACGAAAATGACCTAATTGATCATCCAATGACACAAACACACCTATTGGATGCACAAGATTGGTTAAAAACCCTAATTGGACAAGAATATGCCTAGGGAAGACGTAAATGACCTAATTGATCATCCAATGACACAAACACACCTATTGGATGCACAAGATTGGTTAAAAACCCTAATTGGACAAGAATATGCCTAGGGAGGACGAAAATGACCTAATTGATCATCCAATGACACAAGCACACCTATTGGATGCACAAGATCGGTTAAAAACCCTAATTGGACAAGAATAAGGCTAGGGAGGACGAAAATGACCTAATTGATCATCCAATGACACAAACACACCTATTGGATGCACAAGATTGGTCTAAAACTCTAATTGGAAAAGAATATGCCTAGGGAGGACGAAAATGACCTAAATGTTAATCCAATGACACAAATGAACTTATTGGATGCACAAGATTGGTTAAAAACCCTAATTAGACAAGAATAAGCCTAGGGAGGACGAAAATGACCTAAATGTTAATCCAACGACACAACTCAACTTATTGGATGCACAAGATTGGTTAAAAACCTTAATTGGGCAAAAATAAGGCTAGGGAGGACGAAGATGACCTAATTGATCATCCAATGACACAAACACACCTATTGGATGCACAAGATTGGTTAAAAACCCTAATTGGACAAGAATAAGCCTAGGGAGGACGAAAATGACCTAAATGTTAATCCAATGACACAACTCAACCTATTGGATGCACAAGATTGGTTAAAAACCCTAATTGGACAAGAATAAGCCTAGGGAGGACGAAAATGAACTAATTGATCATCCAATGACACAAACACACATATTGGATGCACAAGATTCGTTAAAAACCCTAATTGGACAAGAATATGCCTAGGGAGAACGAAAATGACCTAATTGATCATCCAATGACACAAACACACCTATTGGATGCACAAGATTGGTTAAAAACCCTAATTGGACAAGAATATGCCTAGGGAGGACGAAAATGACCTAAATATTAATCCATTGACACAAATGAACTTATTGAATGTACAAGATTGGTTAAAAACCCTAATTGGACAAGAATAAGCCTAGGGAGGACGAAAATGACCTAAATGTTAATCCAATGACACAACTCAACTTATTGGATGCACAAGATTGGTTAAAAACCCTAATTGGACAAGAATAAGCCTATGGAGGACGAAATTGACCTAATTGATCATCCAATGACACAAACACACCTATTGGATGCACAAGATTGGTCTAAAACTCTAATTGGACAAGAATATGCCTAGGGAGGATGAAAATGACCTAAATGTTAATCCAATGACACAAATGAACTTATTGGATGCACAAGATTGGTTAAAACCCCGAATTAGACAAGAATAAGCCTAGGGAGGACGAAAATGACATAAATGTTAATCCAATGACACAAATGAACTTATTGGATGCACAAGATTGGTTAAAACCTCGAATTAGACAAGAATAAGCCTAGGGAGGACGAAAATGACCTAAATGTTAATCCAATGACACAAATGAACTTATTGAATGCACAAGATTGGTTAAAAACCCTAATTGGACAAGAATAAGCCTAGGGAGGACGAAAATGACCTAAATGTTAATCCAATGACACAACTCAACTTATTGGATGCACAAGATGGGTTAAAAACCCTAATTGGACAAGAATAAGCCTATGGAGGACGAAAATGACCTAATAGATCATCCAATGACACAAACACACCTATTGGATGCACAAGATTGGTTAAAAACCCTAATTGGACAAGAATAAGCCTAGGGAGGACGAAAATGACCTAAATGTTAATCCAATGACACAACTCAACTTATTGGATGCACAAGATTGGTTAAAAACCCTAATTGGACAAGAATAAGCCTATGGAGGACGAAAATGACCTAATTGATCATCCAATGATACAAACACACCTATTGGATGCACAAGATTGGTTAAAAACCCTAATTGGAAAAGAATAAGCCTAGGGTGGACGAAAATGACCTAAATGTTAATCCAATGACACAACTCAACTTATTGGATGCACAAGATTGGTTAAATACCCTAATTGGACAAGAATAAGCCTAGGGAGGACGAAAATGACCTAATTGATCATCCAATGACACAAACACACCTATTGGATGCACAAGATTGGTTAAAAACCCTAATTGGACAAGAATATGCCTAGGGAGGACGAAAATGACCTAAATATTAATTCAATGAAACAAAGAAACTTATTAAATGCACAAGATTGGTTAAAAACTCTAATTGGACAAGAATAAGCCTAGGGAGGACGAAAATGACCTAATTGATCATCCAATAACGCAAACACACCTATTGGATGCACAAGATTGGTTAAAAACCCTAATTGGATAAGAATAAGCCTAGGGAGGACGAAAATGACCTAATTGATCATCCAATGACACAAACACACCTATTGGATGCCCAAGATTGGTGAAAAACCCTAATTGGACAAGAATATGCCTAGGGAGGACGAAAATGACCTAATTGATCATTCAATGACACAAACAAACTTATTGGATGCACAAGATTGGTTAAAAACCCGAATTGGACAAGAATATGTCTAGGGAGGTCGAAAATGACCTAAATATTAATTCAATGACACAAACAAAGTTATTGGTTGCACAAGATTGGTTGAAAACCCTAATTGGACAAGAATAAGCCTAGGGAGGACGAAAATGACCTAATTGTTCATCCAATGACCCAAATGAACTTATTGGATGCACAAGATTGGTTAAAAACCCTAATTGGACAAGAATAAGCCTAGGGAGGACGAAAATGACCTAATTGATCATCCAATGACACAAACACACCTATTGGATACACAAGATTGGTTAAAAACCATAATTGGACAAGAATATGCCAAGGGAGGACGAAAATGACCTAAATGTTAATCCAATGAAACAACTCAACTTATTGGATGCACAAGATTGGTTAAAAACCCTAATTGGACAAGAATAAGCCTAGGGAGGACGAAAATGACCTAATTGATCATCCAATGACACAAACACACCTATTGGATGCACAAGATTGGTTAAAAACCCTAATTGGACAAGAATATGCCTAGGGAGGACGAAAATGACCTAAATGTTAATCCAATGACACAACTCAACCTATTGGATGCACAAGATTGGTTAAAAACCCTAATTGGACAAGAATAAGCCTAGGGAGGACGATAAATGACCTAATTGATCATCCAATGACACAAACACACCTATTGGATGCACAAGATTGGTTAAAAACCCTAATTGGACAAGAATAAGCCTAGGGAGGACGAAAATGACCTAATTGATCATCCAATGACACAAACACACCTATTGGATGCACAAGATTGGTTAAAAACCCTAATTGGACAAGAATAAGCCTAGGGATGCCGAAAATGACCTAAATGTTAATCCAATGACACAACTCAACTTATTGAATGCACAAGATTGGTTAAAAACCCTAATTTGACAAGAATATGCCTAGGGAGGACGAAAATGACCTAATTGATCATCCAATGACACAAACACACCTATTGGATGCACAAGATTGGTTAAAAACCCTAATTGGACAAGAATAAGCCTAGGGAGGACGAAAATGACCTAAATGTTAATCCAATGACACAACTCAACTTATTGGATGCACAAGATTGGTTAGAAACCCTAACTGGACAAGAATAGGCCTAGGGAGGACGAAAATGACCTAATTGATCATCCAATGACACAAACACACCTATTGGATGCACAAGATTGGTTAAAAACCCTAATTGGACAAGAAAAAGCCTAGGGAGGACGAAAATGACCTAATTGATCATCCAATGACACAAACACACCTATTGGATGCACAAGATTGGTTAAAAACCCTAATTGGACAAGAATAAGCCTAAGGAGGACGAAAATGACCTAAATGTTAATCCAATAACACAACTCAACTTATTGGATGTACAAGATTGGTTAAAAACCCTAATTGGACAAGAATAAGCCTAGGGAGGACGAAAATGACCTAATTGATCATCCAATGACACAAACACACCTATTGGATGCACAAGATTGGTTAAAAACCCTAATTGGACAAGAATATGCCTTAGGAGGACGAAAACGACCTAATCGATCATCCAATGACACAAACACACCTATTGGATGCACAAGATTGGTTAAAAACCCTAATTGGACAAGAATATGCCTAGGGAGGACGAAAATGACCTAATTGATCATCCAGTGACCCAAATGAACTTATTGGATGCACAAGATTAGTTAAAAACCCTAATTGGACAAGAATAAGCCTAGGGAGGACGAAAATGACCTAATTGATCATCCAATGACACAAACACACCTATTGGATGCACAAGATTGGTTAAAAACCCTAACTGGACAAGAATATGCATAGGGAGGACGAAAATGACCTAAATATTAATTCAATGACACAAACAAACTTATTGGATGCACAAGATTGGTTAAAAACCCTAATTGGACAAGAATAAGCCTAGGGAGGACGAAAATGACCTAATTGATCATCCAATGACACAAACACACCTATTGGATGCACAAGATTGGTTAAAAACCCTAATTGGACAAGAATATGCCTAGGGAGGACGAAAATGACCTAAATATTATTTAATGACAAAAACAAAGTTATTGGATGCACAAGATTGGTTAAAAACCCTAATTGGACAAGAATAAGCCTAGGGAGGACGAAAATGACCTAATTGATCATCCAATGACACAAACACACCTATTGGATGCACAAGATTGGGTAAAAACCCTAATTGGACAAGAATAAGCCTAGGGAGGACGAAAATGACCTAAATATTAATTCAATGACACAAACAAAGTTATTGGATGCACAAGATTGGTTAAAAACCCTAATTGGACAAGAATAAGCCTAGGGAGAACATAAATGACCTAATTGATCATCCAATGACACAAACACACCTATTGGATGCACAAGATTGGTTAAAAACCCTGATTGGACAAGAATATGCCTAGGGAGGACGAAAATGACCTAAATATTAATTCAATGACACAAACAAACTTATCGGATGCACAAGATTGGTTAAAAACCCTAATTGGACAAGAATAAGCCTAGGGAGGACGAAAATGACCTAAATGTTAATCCAATGACACAACTCAACTTATTGGATGCACAAGATTGGTTAAAAACCCTAATTGGACAAGAATAAGCCTAGGGAGGACGAAAATAACCTAATTGATCATCCAATGACACAAACACACCTATTGGATGCACTAGATTGGTTAAAAACCCTAATTGGACAAGAATATGCCTAGGGAGGACGAAAATGACCTAAATGTTAATCCAATGACACAACTCACCTTATTGGATGCACAAGATTGGTTAAAAACCCTAATTGGACAAGAATAAGCCTAGGGAGGGCGAAAATGACCTAAATGTTAATCCAATGACACAAATGAACTTATTGGATGCACAAGATTGGGTAAAAACCCTAATTGGACAAGAAAAAGTCTAGGGAGGACGAAAATGACCTAATTGATCATCCAATGACAAAAACATGCCTATTGGATGCACAAGATTGGTTAAAACCCCTAATTGGACCAGAATAAGCCTAGGGAGGACGAAAATGACCTAATTGATCATCCAATGACACAAACACACCTATTGGATGCACAAGATTGGTTAAAAACCCTAATTGGATAAGAATAAGCCTAGGGAGGACGAAAATGACCTAATTGATCATCCAATGACACAAACACACCTATTGGATGCACAAGATTGGTTAAAAACCCTAATTGGACAAGAATAAGCCTAGGGAGGACGAAAATGACCTAAATGTTCGTCCAATGACACAAACACACCTATGAGATGCACAAGATTGCATAAAAACCCTAATTGGACAAGAATAAGACTAGGGAGGACGAAAATGAGCTAAATGTTCCTCCAATGACACAAATGAACTTATTGGATGCACAAGATTGGTAAAAAACCCTAATTGGACAAGAATAAGCCTAGGGAGGACGAAAATGACCTAATTGATCATCCAATGACACAAACACACCTATTGGATGCACAAGACTGGTTAAAAACCCTAATTGGACAAGAATATGCCTAGGGAGGACGAAAATAACCTAATTGATCATCCAATGATAGAAACACACCTATTAGAAGCACAAGATTGGTTAAAAACCCTAATTGGACAAGAATAAGCCTAGGGAGGACGAAAATGACCTAATTGATTATCCAATGACACAAACACACCTATTGGATGCACAAGGTTGGTTAAAGACCCTAATTGGACAAGAATAAGCCTAGGGAGGACGAAAATGACCTAAATGTTAATCCAATGACACAACTCAACTTATTGGATGCACTAGATTGGTTAAAAACCCTAATTGGAGAAGAATAAGCCTAGGGAGGACGAAAATGACCTAATTGATCATCCAATGACACAAACACACCTATTGGATGCACAAGATTGGTTAAAAACCCTAATTGGACAAGAATATGCCTAGGGAGGACGAAAATGACCTAATTGATCATCCAATGACACAAACACACCTATTGGATGCACAAGATTGGTTAAAAATCCTAATTGGACAAGAATATGCCTAGGGAGGACGAAAATGATCTAAATATTAATTCAATGACACAAATAAACTTATTGGATGCACAAGATTGGTTAAAAACCCTAATTGGACATTAATAAGCCTAGGGAGGACGAAAATGACCTAATTGATCATCCAATGACACAAACAGACCTATTGGAAGCACAAGATTGGTTAAAAACCCTAATTGGACAAGAATAAGCCTAGGGAGGACGAAAATGACCTAATTGATCATCCAATGACACAAACACACCTATTGGATGCACAAGATTGGTTAAAAACCCTAATTGGACAAGAATATGCCTAGGGAGGACGAAAATGACCTAATTGATCATCCAATGACACAAACACACCTATTGGATGCACAAGATTGGTTAAAAACAATAATTGGACAAGAATATGCCTAGGGAGGACGAAAATGACCTAATTGATCATCCAATGACACAAACACACCTATTGGATGCACAAGATTGGTTAAAAACCCTAATTGGACAAGAATATGCCTAGGGAGGAAGAAAATGGCCTAATTGATCATCCAATGACACAAACACACCTATTGGATGCACAAGATTGGTTAAAAACCCTAATCGGACAAGAATATGCCAAGGTAGGACGAAAATGACCTAATTGATCATGCAATGACACAAACACACCTATTGGATGCACAAGATTGGTTAAAAACCCTAATTGGACAAGAATAAGCCTAGGGAGGACGAAAATGACCTAATTGATCATCCAATGACACAAACACACCTATTGGATGCACAAGATTGGTTAAAAACCCTAATTGGACAAGAATATGCCTAGGGAGGACGAAAATGACCTAAATGTTAATCTAATGAAACAAATGAACTTATTGAATGTACAAGATTGGTTAAAAACCCTAATTGGACAAGAATAAGCCTAGGGAGGACGAAAATGACCTAAATGTTAATCCAATGACACAACTCAACTTATTGGATGCACAAGATTGGTTAAAAACCCTAATTGGACAAGAATAAGCCTATGGAGGACGAAATTGACCTAATTGATCATCCAATGACACAAACACACCTATTGGATGCACAAGATTGGTCTAAAACTCTAATTGGACAAGAATATGCCTAGGGAGGACGAAAATGACCTAAATGTTAATCCAATGACACAAATGAACTTATTGG
>JBBPBR010001987.1:0-14768 GCA_037974775.1 Cicer pinnatifidum | reverse complement strand
ACATTTAGGTCATTTTCGTCCTCCCTAGGCTTATTCTTGTCCAATTAGGGTTTTTAACCAATCTTGTGCATCCAATAAGTTCATTTGTGTCATTGGATGAACATTTAGGTCATTTTCGTCCTCCCTAGGCTTATTCTTGTCCAATTAGGGTTTTTAATCAACCTTGTGCATCCAATAAGTTCATTTGTGTCATTGGAGGGACATTTAGGTCATTTTCGTCCTCCCTAGTCTTATTCTTGTCCAATCAGGGTTTTTATGCAATCTTGTGCATCCAATAGGTGTGTTTGTGTCATTGGATGAACATTTAGGTCATTTTCGTCCTCCCTATGCTTATTCTTGTCCAATTAGGGTTTTTATGCAATCTTGTGCATCCAATTGGTGTGTTTGTGTCATTGGAGGAACATTTAGGTCATTTTCGTGCTCCCTAGGCTTATTCTTGTCCAATTAGGGTTTTCAACCAATCTTGTGCATCCAATAAGTTCGTTTGTGTCATTGGATGAACATTTAGGTCATTTTCGTCCTCCATAGGCTTATTCTTGTCCAATTATGGTTTTCAACCAATCTTGTGCATCCAATAAGTTCATTTGTGTCATTGGATGAACATTTAGGTCATTTTCGTCCTCCCTAGTCTTATTCTTGTCCAATTAGGGTTTTAAGCAATCTTGTGCATCCAATATGTGTGTTTGTGTCATTGGATGAACATTTAGGTCATTTTCGTTCACCCTATGCTTATTCTTGTCCAATTAGGGTTTTTAACCAATCTTGTGCATACAATAAGTTCATTTGTGTCATTGGATGAACATTTAGGTCATTTTCGTCCTCCCTAGTCTTATTCTTGTCCAATTAGGGTTTTTATGCAATCTTGTGCATCCAATAGGTGTGTTTGTGTCATTGGACGAACATTTAGGTCTTTTTCGTCCTCCCTATGCTTATTCTTGTCCAATTAGGGTTTTTAACCAATCTTGTGCATCCAATAAGTTCATTTGTGTCATTGGATGAACATTTAGGTCATTTTCGTCCTCCCTAGTCTTATTCTTGTCCAATTAGGGTTTTAAGCAATCTTGTGCTTCCAATATGTGTGTTTGTGTCATTGGATGAACATTTAGGTCATTTTCGTTCTCCCTATGCTTATTCATGTCCAATTAGGGTTTTTAACCAATCTTGTGCATACAATAAGTTCATTTGTGTCATTGGATGAACATTTAGGTCATTTTCGTCCTCCCTAGTCTTAATCTTGTCCAATTAGGGTTTTTATGCAATCTTGTGCATCCAATAGGTGTGTTTGTGTCATTGGACGAACATTTAAGTTTTTCGTCCTCCCTAGGCTTATTCTTGTCCAATTAGGAGTTTTAACCAATCTTGTGCATCCAATAAGTTCCTTTGAGTCATTGGATGAACGTTTAGGTCATTTTCGTCCTCCATAGGCTTATTCTTGTCCAATTAGGGGTTTTAGCCAATCTTGTGCAACCAATAAGTTCATTTGTGTCATTGGATGAACATTTTGGTCATTTTCCTCCTCCCTAGGCTTATTCTTGTCAAATTAGGGTTTTTAACCAATGTTGTGCATCCAATAGGTTCATTTGTTTCATTGGATGAACATTTAAGTCATTTTCGTCCTCCCTAGGCTTATTCTTGTCCAATTAGGGTTTTTATGCAATCTTGTGCATCCAATAGGTGTGTTTGTGTCGTTGGACGAACATTTAGGTCATTTTTGTCCTCCCTAGGCTTATTCTTGTCCAAATAGGGTTTTTAAACAACCTTGTGCATCCAAGAAGTTCATTTGAGTCATTGGTTGAACATTTAGGTCATTTACGTCCTCCCTAGGCCTATTATTGTCCAATTAGGGTTTTTAACCAATCTTGTGCATCCAATAAGTTCATTTGTGTCATTGGTTGAACATTTAGGTCATTTTCGTCCTCCCTAGGCTTATTCTTGTCCAATTAGGGTTTTTAACCAACCTTGTGCATCCAATAAGTTCATTTGAGTCATTGGATGAACATTTAGGTCATTTTCGTCCTCCCTAGTCTTATTCTTGTCCAATTAGGGTTTTAAACAATCTTGTGCATCCAATATGTGTGTTTGTGTCATTGGATGAACATTTAGGTCATTTTCGTTCTCCCTATGCTTATTCTTGTCCAATTAGGGTTTTTAACCAATCTTATGCATACAATAAGTTCATTTGTGTCATTGGATGAACATTTAGGTCATTTTCGTCCTCCCTAGTCTTATTCTTGTCCAATTAGGGTTTTTATGCAATCTTGTGCATCCAATAGGTGTGTTTGTGTCATTGGAGGATCATTTAGGTTATTTTCGTCCTCCCTAGTATTATTCTTGTCCAATTAGGGTTTTTATGCAATCTTGTGCATCCAATAGGTGTGTTTGTGTCATTGGAGGAACATTTAGGTCATTTTCGTCCTCCCTAGTCTTATTCTTGTCCAATTAGGGTTTTTATGCAATCTTGTGCATCCAATAGGTGTCTTTGTGTCATTCGACGAACATTTAGGTCATTTTCGTCCTCCCTAGGCTTATTCTTGTCCAATTAGGGTTTTTAACCAATCTTGTGCATCCAATAAGTTCATTTGTGTCATTGGATGAACATTTAGGTCATTTTCGTCCTCCCTAGTATTATTTTTGTCCAATTAGGGTTTTTATGCAATCTTGTGCATCCAATAGGTGTGTTTGTGTCATTGGAGGAACATTTAGGTCATTTTCGTCCTCCCTAGGCTTATTCTTGTCCAATTAGGGTTTTTATGCAATCTTGTGCATCCAATAGGTGTGTTTGTGTTATTGGACGAACATTTAGGTCATTTTCGTCCTCCCTAGGCTTATTCTTGTCCAATTAGGGTTTTTAACCAATCTTGTGCATCCAATAAGTTCATTTGTCTCATTGGATGAACATTTAGGTCATTTTCGTCCTCCCTAGTCTTATTCTTGTCCAATTAGGGTTTTAAGCAATCTTGTGCATCCAATATGTGTGTTTGTGTCATTGGATGAACATTTAGGTCATTTTCGTTCTCCCTAAGCTTATTCTTGTCCAATTAGGGTTTTTAACCAATCTTGTGCATACAATAAGTTCATTTGTGTCATTGGATGAACATTTAGGTCATTTTCGTCCTCCCTAGTCTTATTCTTGTCCAATTATTGTTTTTATGCAATCTTGTGCATCCAATAGGTGTGTTTGTGTCATTGGACAAACATTTAGGTCATTTTCGTCCTCCCTAGGCTTATTCTTGTCCAATTAGGAGTTTTAACCAATCTTGTGCATCCAATAAGTTCATTTGTGTCATTGGATGAACATTTAGGTCATTTTCGTCCTCCATAGGCTTATTCTTGTCCAATTAGGGGTTTTAGCCAATCTTGTGCAACCAATAAGTTCATTCGTGTCATTGGATGAACATTTAGGTCATTTTCCTCCTCCCTAGGCTTATTCTTGTCAAATTAGGGTTTTTAACCAATCTTGTGCATCCAATAGGTTCATTTGTTTCATTGGATGAACATTCAAGTCATTTTCGTCCTCCCTAGGCTTATTCTTGTCCAATTAGGGTTTTTATGCAATCTTGTGCATCCAATAGGTGTGTTTGTGTCATTGGACGAACATTTAGGTCATTTTCGTCCTCCCTAGGCTTATTCTTGTCCAAATAGGGTTTTTAAACAACCTTGTGCATCCAAGAAGTTCATTTGTGTCATTGGTTGAACATTTAGGTCATTTACGTCCTCCCTAGGCTTATTATTGTCCAATTAGGGTTTTTAACCAATCTTGTGCATCCAATAAGTTCATTTGTGTCATTGGTTGAACATTTAGGTCATTTTCGTCCTCCCTAGGCTTATTCTTGTCCAATTAGGGTTTTTAACCAACCTTGTGCATCCAATAAGTTCATTTGTGTCATTGGATGAACATTTAGGTCATTTTCGTCCTCCCTAGTCTTATTCTTGTCCAATTAGGGTTTTTAATCAACCTTGTGCATCCAATAAGTTCATTTGTGTCATTGGAGGGACATTTAGGTCATTTTCGTCCTCCCTAGTCTTATTCTTGTCCAATTATTGTTTTTATGCAATCTTGTGCATCCAATAGGTGTGTTTGTGTCATTGGACGAACATTTAGGTCATTTTCGTCCTCCCTAGGCTTATTCTTGTCCAATTAGGAGTTTTAACCAATCTTGTGCATCCAATAAGTTCATTTGTGTCATTGGATGAACATTTAGGTCATTTTCGTCCTCCCTAGTCATATTCTTGTCCAATTAGGGTTTTAAGCAATCTTGTGCATCCAATATGTGTGTTTGTGTCATTGGATGAACATTTAGGTCATTTTCGTTCTCCCTATGCTTATTCTTGTCCAATTAGGTTTTTAAACCAATCTTGTGCATACAATAAGTTCATTTGTGTCATTGGTTGAACATTTAGGTCATTTTCGTCCTCCCTAGTCTTATTCTTGTCCAATTAGGGTTTTTATGCAATCTTGTGCATCCAATAGGTGTGTTTGTGTCATTGGACGAACATTTAGGTCATTTTCGTCCTCCCTAGGCTTATTCTTGTCCAATTAGGGTTTTTAACCAACCTTGTGCATCCAATAAGTTCATTTGTGTCATTGGTTGAACATTTAGGTCAATTTCGTCCTCCCTAGGCTTATTCTGGTCCAATTAGGGTTTTTAACCAACCTTGTGTATCCAATAAGTTCATTTGTGTCATTGGTGGAACATTTAGGTCATTTAAGTCCTCCCTAGTCTTATTCTTGTCGAATTAGGGTTTTTATGCAATCTTGTGCATCCAATAGGTGTGTTTGTGTCATTGGAGGAACATTTAGGTCAATTTCGTCCTCCCTAGTCTTATTCTTGTCCAATTAGGGTTTTTATGCAATCTTGTGCATCCAATAGGTGTGTTTGTGTCATTGGACGAACATTTAGGTCATTTTCGTCCTCCCTAGGCTTATTCTTGTCCAATTAGGGTTTTTAACCAATCTTATGCATCCTATAAGTTCATTTGTGTCATTGGATGAACATTTAGGTCATTTTCGTCCTCCCTAGTCTTATTCTTGTCCAATTAGGGTTTTAAGCAATCTTGTGCATCCAATATGTGTGTTTGTGTCATTGGATGAACATTTAGGTCATTTTCGTTCTCCCTATGCTTATTCATGTCCAATTAGGGTTTTTAACCAATCTTGTGCATACAATAAGTTCATTTGTGTAATTGGATGAACATTTAGGTCATTTTCGTCCTCCCTAGTCTTATTCTTGTCCAATTATTGTTTTTATGCAATCTTGTGCATCCAATAGGTGTGTTTGTGTCATTGGACGAACATTTAGGTCATTTTCGTCCTCCCTAGGCTTATTCTTGTCCAATTAGGAGTTTAAACCAATCTTGTGCATCCAATAAGTTCATTTGTGTCATTGGATGAACATTTAGGTCATTTTCGTCCTCCATAGGCTTATTCTTGTCCAATTAGGGGTTTTAGCCAATCTTGTGCAACCAATAAGTTCATTCGTGTCATTGGATGAACATTTAGGTCATTTTCCTCCTCCCTAGGCTTATTCTTGTCAAATTAGGGTTTTTAACCAATCTTGTGCATCCAATAGGTTCATTTGTTTCATTGGATGAACATTTAAGTAATTTTCGTCCTCCCTAGGCTTATTCTTGTCCAATTAGGGTTTTTATGCAATCTTGTGCATCCAATAGGTGTGTTTGTGTCATTGGACAAACATTTAGGTCATTTTCGTCCTCCCTAGGCTTATTCTTGTCCAAATAGGGTTTTTAAACAACCTTGTGCATCCAAGAAGTTCATTTGTGTCATTGGTTGAACATTTAGGTCATTTACGTCCTCCCTAGGCTTATTATTGTCCAATTAGGGTTTTTAACCAATCTTGTGCATCCAATAAGTTCATTTGTGTCATTGGTTGAACATTTAGGTCATTTTCGTCCTCCCTAGGCTTATTCTTGTCCAATTAGGGTTTTTAACCAACCTTGTGCATCCAATAAGTTCATTTGTGTCATTGGATGAACATTTAGGTCATTTTCGTCCTCCCTAGTCTTATTCTTGTCCAATTAGGGTTTTTAATCAACCTTGTGCATCCAATAAGTTCATTTGTGTCATTGGAGGGACATTTAGGTCATTTTCGTCCTCCCTAGTCTTATTCTTGTCCAATTATTGTTTTTATGCAATCTTGTGCATCCAATAGGTGTGTTTGTGTCATTGGACGAACATTTAGGTCATTTTCGTCCTCCCTAGGCTTATTCTTGTCCAATTAGGAGTTTAAACCAATCTTGTGCATCCAATAAGTTCATTTGTGTCATTGGATGAACATTTAGGTCATTTTCGTCCTCCATAGGCTTATTCTTGTCCAATTAGGGGTTTTAGCCAATCTTGTGCAACCAATAAGTTCATTCGTGTCATTGGATGAACATTTAAGTCATTTTCATCCTCCCTAGGCTTATTCTTGTCAAATTAGGGTTTTTAACCAATCTTGTGCATCCAATAGGTTCATTTGTTTCATTGGATGAACATTTAAGTAATTTTCGTCCTCCCTAGGCTTATTCTTGTCCAATTAGGGTTTTTATGCAATCTTGTGCATCCAATAGGTGTGTTTGTGTCATTGGACGAACATTTAGGTCATTTTCGTCCTCCCTAGGCTTATTCTTGTCCAAATAGGGTTTTTAAACAACCTTGTGCATCCAATAAGTTCATTTGTGTCATTGGTTGAACATTTAGGTCATTTACGTCCTCCCTAGGCTTATTATTGTCCAATTAGGGTTTTTAACCAATCTTGTGCATCCAATAAGTTCATTTGTGTCATTGGTTGAACATTTAGGTCATTTTCGTCCTCCCTAGGCTTATTCTTGTCCAATTAGGGTTTTTAACCAATCTTGTTCATCCAATAAGTTCATTTGTGTCATTGGATGAACATTTAGGTCATTTTCGTCCTCCCTAGGCTTATTCTTGTCCAATTAGGGTTTTTAACCAATCTTGTGCATCCAATAAGTTCATTTGTGTCATTGGATGAATATTTAGGTCATTTTCGTCCTCCCTAGTCTTATTCTTGTCCAATTAGGGTTTTAAGCAATCTTGTGCATCCAATATGTGTGTTTGTGTCATTGGATGAACATTTAGGTCATTTTCGTTCACCCTATGCTTATTCTTGTCCAATTAGGGTTTTTAACCAATCTTGTGCATACAATAAGTTCATTTGAGTCATTGGATGAACATTTAGGTCATTTTCGTCCTCCCTAGTCTTATTCTTGTCCAATTAGGGTTTTTATGCAATCTTGTGCATCCAATAGGTGTGTTTGTGTCATTGGACGAACATTTAGGTCATTTTCTTCCTCCCTAAACTTATTCTTGTCAAATTAGGGTTTTTAACCAATCATGTGCATCCAATAAGTTCATTTGTGTCATTGGATGAACATTTAGGTCATTTTCGTCCTCCCTAGTCTTATTCTTGTCCAATTAGGGTTTTTATGCAATCTTGTGCATCCAATAGGTGTGTTTGTGTCATTACAGGAACATTTAGGTCATTTTCGTCCTCCCTAGTCTTATTCTTGTCCAATTAGGGATTTTATGCAATCTTGTGCATCCAATAGGTGTGTTTGTGTCATTGGACGAACATTTAGGTCATTTTCGTCCTCCCTAGGCTTATTCTTGTCCGATTAGGGTTTTTAACCAATCTTGTGCATCCAATAAGTTCATTTGTGTCATTGGATGAACATTTAGGTCATTTTCGTCCTCCCTAGTCTTATTCTTGTCCAATTAGGGTTTTAAGCAATCTTGTGCGTCCAATATGTGGGTTTGTGTCATTGGATGAACATTTAGGTCATTTTCGTCCTCCCTATGCTTATTCTTGTCCAATTAGGGTTTTTAACCAATCTTGTGAATCCAATAAGTTCATTTGTGTCATTGGATGATTATTTAGGTCATTTTCGTCCTCCCTAGTCTTATTCTTGTCCAATTAGGGTTTTTATGCAATCTTGTGCATCCAATAGGTGTGTTTGTGTCATTGGACGAACATTTAGGTCATTTTCGTCCTCCCTAGGCTTATTCTTGTCCAATTAGGAGTTTTAACCAATCTTGTGCATCCAATAAGTTCATTTGTGTCATTGGATGAACATTTACGTCATTTTCGTCCTCCATAGGCTAAATCTTGTCCAATTAGGGGTTTTAGCCAATCTTGTGCAACCAATAAGTTCATTTGTGTCATTGGATGAACATTTAGGTCATTTTCCTCCTCCCTAGGCTTATTCTTGTCAAATTAGGGTTTTTAACCAATCTTGTGCCTCCAATAGGTTCATTTGTTTCATTGGATGAACATTTAAGTCATTTTCGTCCTCCCTAGGCTTATTCTTGTCCAATTAGGGTTTTTATGCAATCTTGTGCATCCAATAGGTGTGTTTGTGTCATTGGACGAAAATTTAGGTCATTTTTGTCCTCCCTAGGCTTATTCTTGTCCAAATAGGGTTTTTAAACAACCTTGTGCATCCAAGAAGTTCATTTGTGTCATTGGTTAAACATTTAGGTCATTTACGTCCTCCCTAGGCTTATTATTGTCCAATTAGGGTTTTTAACCAATCTTGTGCATCCAATAAGTTCATTTGTGTCATTGGTTGAACATTTAGGTCATTTTCGTCCTCCCTAGGCTTATTCTTGTCCAATTAGGGTTTTTAACCAACCTTGTGCATCCAATAAGTTCATTTGTGTCATTGGATGAACATTTAGCTCATTTTCGTCCTCCCTAGTCTTATTCTTGTCCAATTAGGGTTTTAAGCAATCTTGTGCATCCAATATGTGTGTTTGTGTCATTGGATGAACATTTAGGTCATTTTCGTTCTCCCTATGCTTATTCTTGTCCAATTAGGGTTTTTAACCAATCTTGTGCATACAATAAGTTCATTTGTGTCATTGGATGAACATTTAGGTCATTTTCGTCCTCCCTAGTCTTATTCTTGTCTAATTAGGGTTTTTATGCAATCTTGTGCATCCAATAGGTGTGTTTGTGTTATTGGACGAACATTTAGGTCATTTTCGTCCTCCCTAGGCTTATTCTTGTCCAATTAGGGTTTTTAACCAATCTTGTGCATCCAATAAGTTCATTTGTGTCATTGGATGAACATTTAGGTCATTTTCGTCCTCCTTAGGCTTATTCTTGTCCAATTAGGGTTTTTAACCAATCTTGTGCATCCAATAAGTTCATTTGTGTCATTGGATGAACATTTAGGTCATTTTCGTCGTCCCTAGGCTTATTCTTGTCCAATTAGGGTTTTTAACCAATCTTGTGCATCCAATAAGTTCATTTGTGTCATTGGATGAACATTTAGGTCATTTTCGTCCTCCCTAAGCTTATTCTTGTCCAATTAGGGTTTTTAATCAACCTTGTGCATCCAATAAGTTCATTTGTGTCATTGGAGGGACATTTAGGTCATTTTCGTCCTCCCTAGTCTTATTCTTGTCCAATTAGGGTTTTTATGCAATCTTGTGCATCCAATAGGTGTGTTTGTGTCATTGGATGAACATTTAGGTCATTTTCGTCCTCCCTATGCTTATTCTTGTCCAATTATGGTTTTTAACCAATCTTGTGCATCCAATAAGTTCATTTTCTTCATTGGATGAACATTTAGGTCATTTTTGTCCTCCCTAGTCTTATTCTTGTCCAATTAGGGTTTTTATGCAATCTTGTGCATCCAATTGGTGTGTTTGTGTCATTGGAGGAACATTTAGGTCATTTTCGTGCTCCCTAGGCTTATTCTTGTCCAATTAGGGTTTTCAACCAATCTTGTGCATCCAATAAGTTCGTTTGTGTCATTGGATGAACATTTAGGTCATTTTCGTCCTCCATAGGCTTATTCTTGTCCAATTAGGGGTTTTAGCCAATCTTGTGCAACCAATAAGTTCATTTGTGTCATTGGAGGAACATTTAGGTCACTTTCGTCCTCCCTAGGCTTATTCTTGTCCAATTAGGATTTTTAACCAATATTGTGCATCCAATAGGTGTTTGTGTCATTGGAGGAACATTTAGGTCATTTTCGTCCTCCCTAGTCTTATTCTTGTCCAATTAGCGTTTTTATGCAATCTTGTGCATCCAATAGGTGTGTTTGTGTCATTGGACGAACATTTAGGTCATTTTCGTCCTCCCTAGGCTTATTCTTGTCCGATTAGGAGTTTTAACCAATCTTGTGCATCCAATGAGTTCATTTGTGTCATTGGATGAACATTTAGGTCATTTTCGTCCTCCATAGGCTTATTCTTGTCCAATTAGGGGTTTTAGCCAATCTTGTGCAACCAATAAGTTCATTTGTGTCATTGGAGGAACATTTAGGTCACTTTCGTCCTCCCTAGGCTTATTCTTGTCCAATTAGGATTTTTAACCAATATTGTGCATCCAATAGGTGTTTGTGTCATTGGAGGAACATTTAGGTCATTTTCGTCCTCCCTAGTCTTATTCTTGTCCAATTAGCGTTTTTATGCAATCTTGTGCATCCAATAGGTGTGTTTGTGTCATAGGACGAACATTTAGGTCATTTTTGTCGTCCCTAGGCTTATTCTTGTCCAATTAGGGTTTTTAACCAACCTTGTGCATCCAATAAGTTCATTTGTGTCATTGGAGGAACATTTAGGTCATTTTCGTCCTCCCTAGTCTTATTCTTGTCCAATTAGGGATTTTATGCAATCTTGTGCATCCAATAGGTGTGTTTGTGTCATTGGACGAACATTTAGGTCATTTTCGTCCTCCCTAGGCTTATTCTTGTCCAATTAGGGTTTTAAACCAATCTTGTGCTTCCAATAAGTTCATTTGTGTCATTGGATGATCATTTAGGTCATTTTCGTCCTCCCTAGGCTTATTCTTGTCCAATTAGGGTTTTTAACCAATCTTGTGCATCCAATAAGTTCATTTGTGTCATTGGATGAACATTTAGGTCATTTTCGTCCTCCCTAGTCTTATTCTTGTCCAATTAGGGTTTTTATGCAATCTTGTGCATCCAATAGGTGTCTTTGTGTCATTGGACGAAAATTTAGGTCATTTTCGTCCTCCCTAGGCTTATTCTTGTCCAATTAGGGTTTTTAACCAATCTTGTGCATCCAATAAGTTCATTTGTGTCATTGGATGAACATTTAGGTCATTTTCGTCCTCCCTAGTCTTATTCTTGTCCAATTAGGGTTTTAAGCAATCTTGTGCATCCAATATGTGTGTTTGTGTCATTGGATGAACATTTAGGTCATTTTCGTTCTCCCTATGCTTATTCTTGTCCAATTAGGGTTTTTAACCAATCTTGTGCATCCAATAGGATCATTTGTTTCATTGGAGGAACATTTAAGTCATTTTCGTCCTCCCTAGTCTTATTCTTGTCCAATTAGGGTTTTTATGCAATCTTGTGCATCCAATAGGTGTGTTTGTGTCATTGGACGAACATTTAGGTCATTTTCGTCCTCCCTAGGCTTATTCTTGTCCAATTAGGAGTTTTAACCAATCTTGTGCATCCAATAAGTTCATTTGTGTCATTGGATGAACATTTAGGTCATTTTCGTCCTCCATAGGCTTATTCTTGTCCAATTAGGGGTTTTAGCCAATCTTGTGCAACCAATAAGTTCATTTGTGTCATTGGATGAACATTTAGGTCATTTTCCTCCTCCCTAGGCTTATTCTTGTCAAATTAGGGTTTTTAACCAATCTTGTGCATCCAATAGGTTCATTTGTTTCATTGGAGGAACATTTAAGTCATTTTCGTCCTCCCTAGGTTTATTCTTGTCCAATTAGGGTTTTTATGCAATCTTGTGCATCCAATAGGTGTGTTTGTGTCATTGGACGAACATTTAGGTCATTTTCGTCCTCCCTAACCTTATTCTTGTCCAAATAGGGTTTTTAAACAACCTTGTGCATCCAAGAAGTTCATTTGTGTCATTGGTTGAACATTTAGGTCATTTACGTCCTCCCTAGGCTTATTATTGTCCAATTAGGGTTTTTAACCAATCTTGTGCATCCAATAAGTTCATTTGTGTCATTGGTTGAACATTTAGGTCATTTTCGTCCTCCCTAGGCTTATTCTTGTCCAATTAGGGTTTTTAACCAACCTTGTGCATCCAATAAGTTCATTTGTGTCATTGGATGAACATTTAGGTCATTTTCGTCCTCCCTAGTCTTTTTCTTGTCCAATTATGGTTTTAAGCAATCTTGTGCATCCAATATGTGTGTTTGTGTCATTGGATAAACATTTAGGTCATTTTCGTTCTCCCTATGCTTATTCATGTCCAATTAGGGCTTTTAACCAATCTTGTGCATACAATAAGTTCATTTGTGTCATTGGATGAACATTTAGGTCATTTTCGTCCTCCCTAGTCTTATTCTTGTCCAATTAGGGTTTTTATGCAATCTTGTGCATCCAATAGGTGTGTTTGTGTTATTGGACGAACATTTAGGTCATTTTCGTCCTCCCTAGGCTTATTCTTGTCCAATTAGGGTTTTTAATCAATCTTGTGCATCCAATAAGTTCATTTGTGTCATTGGATGAACATTTAGGTCATTTTCGTCCTCCCTAGGCTTATTCTTGTCCAATTATGGTTTTCAACCAATCTTGTGCATCCAATAAGTTCATTTGTGTCATTGGATGAACATTTAGGTCATTTTCGTCCTCCCTAGTCTTATTCTTGTCCAATTAGGGTTTTAAGCAATCTTGTGCATCCAATATGTGTGTTTGTGTCAATGGATGAACATTTAGGTCATTTTCGTTCTCCCTAGTCTTATTCTTGTCCAATTAGGGTTTTTAACCAATCTTGTGCATACAATAAGTTCATTTGTGTCATTGGATGAACATTTAGGTCATTTTCGTCCTCCCTAGTCTTATTCTTGTCCAATTAGGGTTTTTATGCAATCTTGTGCATCCAATAGGTGTGGTTGTGTCATTGGACGAACATTTAGGTTATTTTCGTCCTCCCTAGGCTTATTCTTGTCCAATTAGGAGTTTTAACCAATCTTGTGCATCCAATAAGTTCATTTGTGTCATTGGATGAACATTTAGGTCATTTTCGTCCTCCATAGGCTTATTCTTGTCCAATTAGGGGTTTTAGCCAATCTTGTGCAACCAATAAGTTCATTTGTGTCATTGGAGGAACATTTAGGTCACTTTCGTCCTCCCTAGGCTTATTCTTGTCCAATTAGGATTTTTAACCAATATTGTGCATCCAATAGGTGTTTGTGTCATAAGATGAACATTTAGGTCATTTTCGTCCTCCCTAGGCTTATTCTTGTCCAATTAGGGTTTTTAACCAATCTTGTGCATCCAATAAGTTCATTTGTGTCATTGGATGAACATTTAGGTCATTTTCGTCCTCCCAAGGCTTATTCTTGTCCAATTAGGGTTTTTAATCAACCTTGTGCATCCAATAAGTTCATTTGTGTCATTGGAGGGACATTTAGGTCATTTTCGTCCTCCCTAGTCTTATTCTTGTCCAATTAGGGATTTTATGCAATCTTGTGCATCCAATAGGTGTGTTTGTGTCATTGGACGAACATTTAGGTCATTTTCGTCCTCCCTAGGCTTATTCTTGTCCAATTAGGAGTTTTAACCAATCTTGTGCATCCAATAAGTTCATTTGTGTCATTGGATGAACATTTAGGTCATTTTCGTCCTCCATAGGCTTATTCTTGTCCAATTAGGGGTTTTAGCCAATCTTGTGCAACCAATAGGTTCATTTGTGTCATTGGAGGAACATTTAGGTCACTTTCGTCCTCCCTAGGCTTACTCTTGTCCAATTAGGATTTTTAACCAATATTGTGCATCCAATAGGTGTTTGTGTCATAAGATGAACATTTAGGTCATTTTCGTCCTCCCTAGGCTTATTCTTGTCCAATTAGGGTTTTTAACCAATCTTGTGCATCCAATAAGTTCATTTGTGTCATTGGATGAACATTTAGGTCATTTTCGTCCTCCCTAGGCTTATTCTTGTCCAATTAGGGTTTTTAATCAACCTTGTGCATCCAATAAGTTCATTTGTGTCATTGGAGGGACATTTAGGTCATTTTCGTCCTCCCTAGTCTTATATTTGTCCAATTAGGGTTTTTATGCAATCTTGTGCATCCAATTGGTGTGTTTGTGTCATTGGACGAACATTTAGGTCATTTTCGTCCTCCCTAGGCTAATTCTTGTCCAATTAGGGTTTTTAACCAATCTTGTGCATCCAATAAGTTCATTTGTGGCATTGGATGAACATTTAGGTCATTTTCGTCCTCCCTAGTCTTATTCTTGTCCAATTAGGGTTTTAAGCAATCTTGTGCATCCAATATGTGTGTTTGTGTCATTGGATGAACATTTAGGTCATTTTCGTCCTCCCTATGCTTATTCTTGACCAATTAGGGTTTTTAACCAATCTTGTGCATACAATAAGTTCATTTGTGTCATTGGATGAACATTTAGGTCATTTTCGTCCTCCCTAGTCTTATTCTTGTCCAATTAGGGTTTTTATGCAATCTTGTGCATCCAATAGGTGTGGTTGTGTCATTGGACGAACATTTAGGTCATTTTCGTCCTCCCTAGGCTTATTCTTGTCCAATTAGGAGTTTTAACCAATCTTGTGCATCCAATAAGTTCATTTGTGTAATTGGATGAACATTTAGGTCATTTTCGTCCTCCATAGGCTTATTCTTGTCCAATTAGGGGTTTTAGCCAATCTTGTGCAACCAATAAGTTCATTTGTGTCATTGGAGGAACATTTAGGTCACTTTCGTCCTCCCTAGGCTTATTCTTGTCCAATTAGGATTTTTAACCAATATTGTGCATCCAATAGGTGTTTGTGTCAT